>JARYGA010021161.1:0-43514 GCA_030545235.1 Helianthus tuberosus
AAAATGTGAGGCCAATGTTCCAACCACTTCCACAACACTTTGGGCCTCCACGAATGCCAGTTCAAAGACCAATGGGTCCTATACGTCCAAGAGCTCAGGTGGGTGTACCGAGACGACATCTTCGAGAACATGCTAGAGGTATAGAGGCATATTTTAGGCCGGTAATCACTCATAATCCTTCTCTGGTAGTTATTCCTCACAATGATCAAGGAAGGACATTTGAAGTGAGAACCAATTCATTACAAAGCTTGCCAAAGTATAGGGGTTTAGCAACGGAAGAGCCTTACTTTCATTTGGAGGCTTATGACTCAATTTGCAACACTCTTGGGAGTCAAGGATTTTCGGCCGATGATGTCAAATTGGTATTATTCCAATTTTCCTTGGAAGATAAGGCGAAAAAGTGGTTCTACACACTACCTTCAGCATCTATTTACACATGGGCGGAAATGCAACAAATATTCTTGGATGAATTTTGTACCGCCCAAAAGACCAATGATGCAAGGAAGGGGTTGAGGAGTTTTCAACAACAACAACGCGGAATGTTTCATGAAGCCTTTGAGCGTTTCAACATGATGATCAAAAATTGCCCTCATCATGGAATTGAACTTTGGGAGTTGATGAATGCCTTCCACGAGGGGTTGAGTGCCGAAGATGCTCGTGATTTAATGTCCATTACAAATGGGTCTTTTGGCACAAATTACGAGAATGACGATTGGGAGTTCTTGGATCAAATGGCAATTACTTCAAAGAGGAAAGCTCAAGCATCAAGGAGAGCACGATCGACCGTTACCCGAACACAAGTACATGCAGTAGATGATGGTAATGTGCAAACCTCTAACCAAATTTATGATGTTTGTGCTATTTGCAATGAAATAGGTCATGCTGCTGAAAATTGCCAAGGAATGGTGGAAGGGCAATATGAAGAAGTTAATGCGGTACAAGGTCAAGGAGGGGGTGGTAGAAACTATAATATGAATTCTAACACTTACCACCCCGGGTTGAGGAACCACCCAAACTTTCGTTATGGGAACCCTTTAAATCAAGTTAACCCGATTTCCAAGGAAACCAAGGGTTTCAAAGGCAATATCAAATGGGTCAAAGCTCTTCGGGTGGAAACGAAGTAATGGAAATGTTGAAGGCGATGCAAGTCGAAATGCAACGAATGAATCAACGTGATGAGGTTCGGATGCAAAAGGACGAGGCCCGTGATAAAGTTATTCAAACTTTGACTACTCAAATGGGTCAACTTGCGAGTGAAGTGGCGATTTTGAAGAAAGCAAAAGGCCAGCTACCAAGTGATACGGTGACAAATCCCAAGAACATAAAAGGCGTTAATATCAATGTGGTAAGCACCGTTCCTAGTACCGAATTTAATGAAAAATGTCTAACCTCTTCGTGTCAAATAAATACAGGTATAGAGAAGGATGCCGATGGTGAGAATGATAAAGAACATGGAGCACCAATCGTGCCTATCCGTGTGGGAAAATTAAAAATCCCTCACGCATTGTTGGACTACGGGGCAAGCATGAGTGTGCTACCAGGCGATTTATATGATATGTATGACTTTGGTCCGCTTCAAGATATAGACACCATGGTAAGCTTGGCGGATGAAAGTTGGAGGCGTCCACGGGGAATGGTTCGGAATGTTAAGATTCAGTTGGGAGAGTTTGAATACCTGGTGGATTTTCTAGTTCTAGACTATGCTTCTACCAAAATGGCAGCACAACAAAGGGTAATCTTAGGTAGACCGTTTCTATACACAGCAAATGCTCAAATTAATTGTAGAGACGGGATTATTACCATGACCAAAAAGAAGCGTAAGATGTCCTTTGATGTTCAAACTAGAGTGATTAGTTATGAGTCCATTGAGGGGAAGGGTGGTGAGTCTAGTGATTGTATGAAAAATGTGTTTCAAAGAATGAGAAAAAAGCACCCACCGGACCGTGAAGAAAAACATATGGGTATAAGCAGGAGTGTATTTGATTACCCACCGAGTCGAAATGAGACGGATGCATTTTGCTCAATGGCACAATGTAGTGATGGAAGTGGCAGTAACCGATTCTTTGAGCCACCATAAATGGGGGTGGCACGGTCTGGCTGACGACTCGAAACTTAGTGCTGCTCGGGAGGCAACCCGGGGTTTTATATTGATCTTGCTGTTTTTATCTTTCTATGTTTCAGGGCCATGGCGACATTCAAGTGTGGGGAAGATGTACGTATATTTGGGTAAAAGTGGTGATAGGAAGTCGGATTATCTACAACATCTGTTGTGGCAAACTTCACCAGGTCAATGTACTCTTTCCTTAGTCTTGTTGTGTTCTTTAGCTTTGAAATATTGGTAGTTAGTTTGTTTGATTTTGTTTAAAAAAATACAAAAAGAAATTTGGGGTTTGAGTTTATAAGCTTTTAGTTGGTGTTTAAGAATTTATGCGATCAAAGTCTCTCAAAACCATACATTGGGGTCAATGTATCCCAAGTGTAGGGATGGGGAGAAATTTTGAGATTTTTGAAAACTTTTTAAATCAAGCAAAACATGAAAATTTTGAACACCTTAGTCTAACCCCAGATGATGCACCGGCAACCTTTAATACCCTTTTGTTCTTGGTGAGAGTTGAAGCCACACTTGTACATAAATAAAATTTATCTTTGATGAGAGTGGCAATGGGCGGGGGTGCATTAGAACTTGTGATTGAATGCGGTTTGAGTCCTTAGTTGGACGTGAATGTGAAAAGGATAAGGGCATTTAGGTAGCCTCGTCTTTAGTGTGTGTGAGTGTGGGATTTGGGGGGTTGGACCTCATAAATTATATAAATGAGCATGGTTGTGAGAGGGGCGGGGGTTTGGACATTTAGTTGCCCAATTTTGTGCCTACAAGCCTATCGTTTGTTACCCCTAGTTAGTTACCTAAAAATTTACCCGATTTGACCCGGTCTTATAGTATTAGTGGTTGTTTAGTATTTTGTGATTTAGTTTGTTTTATAAAAAAAAAAGAAGAAGAAAAGAAAAAAAAAAAAGAGAAAAAGCAATGAAAAATGAAAAAAAAGAAAAAAAAAGTGATGTTTAGTTGTCTTGTATATAGTAGTTAAGTTTGATAGTTGTTCGTTTGTTTCTTTGGGTAATAAAAGACCGGGTTAAGTTTTCGCTACTTCATATATATTCCATTTCCTACCCATTCGCCTAGCCTCGTTACAAACTTAAAAGCCCCTTTGATTTGCATTAATGTTTGGAACTTGTAGGAGGAGGATCGATTTAGGTACAAGCCTATAGTTGTGCAATCACCCGTTTGCCTATTGTGTGTCTAGCTTATCTTTGCTAGTACTTACTTGTAGCCGAGAGGAGAGATTTAGAGAGGGGTGTATTGTTTTGGGTGTTAAGAACGGGTTAGTAAAAGGATGACATGTTTTTGTTTAGTTTATGTTGATCGCGTATGTGTTGAAAATAGTTTTTGAATGAGTTGCTTGGGACAAGCAACGGGTAAGTGTGGGGATGTGACGGGTGGGTCCGTAGGACAACCCTTAAGGCCTTTAAATAGACTAAAATACCATACTTTATCCGGTTAATAGCTTGAATTTGGTAATCACAAGATGTTTGATGTTACAAGTGTTAAAGAGCTTAAAATGCGGGTTTTATGGAGCTTGGATGGATGCTAGAAGTTGGCGGTGTTGGGATTGAAGAAATGGTGAATTAAATGAAGGAAACAAGGAAAAACTAACACTCAGCGCCGTAACCTACGGCACTTGGCAGTAGGTTACGGCCCCAACCTTTGCAAAAAGCCTTCGCCGTAAGACAGAAGCCACCCGCCGTAAGGGAAAGCTGCCCGCTGTAACCTACGACCCTCAGCCGTAGGTTACGCCACCGACTGATCCAATTTTGTAACTTATGCATTAAATTGTCATTTCATGGGTTTTTATGGTGTCTTATCATTGGATTTCGGTTACCACTTGTCTTGGAACAATTTTTGGAGCAACTTTGGAGACTTTGGCAAGAAGAACACTTCCTTAATCATTAGTTTTTGTTGCTTTGATCTTGATGAACAATAATACTCTTGTGATGATGTTGTTTCAAGCCATGAGTGGCTAAGTACTCTATGATCATCTTTGGTGGAAGGTTTTGTAAGACTTTATGCTTGAATTTTATATTTCTAGAATAATAATTTCTTCTTTATTGAATTGCTTGTTATGGTGTGTGATTCATTGCTAGTAAATTGTTGATTCTTGTGCTAAACTAATTAGAAACCATACGTTCTTGGTGCCGTTGGCAATCGAGATATCATGGGTATAGTTAGGCTTGGGTAAGGGTTGATTGATCATCAGGTAACAACCTCACGTTCTAGAAATCTGAGTACTTAGTTCCCTTTCATCACTGCAACTAATCACACATGAACTATGTCTATGTAGTTCTTTCTAGTGGAATGATAGCATAAATGTTAAAGCAAAACCGGAAACTGAAGATGATCATTTGTCTCTAATTTGTTTACAACCAAATCTTTTCTCTTTCAATTTAATTAGTTTAATTTAGTCTAAAACCAATTCACTCACATAAACTCTTGAATTTTATTTTTCTTGCAATTAGATTAATTTAGTCAAGTTAGATATAATTTTCCAAATAACACATATTCCACAAACTCCATGTGTTCGATACCCACTTACCACTAGCTAATTAGTTGTATTTGGATTAAATTTGATTGTAACCACGACATCACGTCAATGCCCCCGTGTCCACTCAAAGATTCCCGTCTGATTTCGTGTCAGAATACGGACAAAATGTGTCAGGATTCCACCTGAAAACGGGGCCGTGTTGAGCCGACACGGGGCCGTGTGCAGCGTACTGTCGTTTCATATAAATGCAGCCAAGAATCCTGCACATTTGAACCATTCCAGGGACAGAGATTTGGGGAATATTCTCACATACCATCCTAGGTATTTTCTAAAAGAAGTTTCTCAACAACCTTCTTGTCCTTTCCTCTTTTATCCACTTTCATCTTCTTCAATTTTTCCTTCATACTTCCATAAAAACTTGAAATCTCCACAATTTCGAGCTTTATTGAGATGTTTGTTAGATTTTTATTCATGGGATCTTGTTAAAAATAAGTTCTACAACAATGTTTTAAATTGTTTCTGCTTAAAAACGTTTTAAACATCATAAAAACAAATTAAAACTCCATGATCCCTTGTCCTAAAAATCTGCAGACATCTGAACACGGGGCCGTGTCCGAAGCACTGATCCCATAAAGTTGAACTCTTTTCGGTATGTATTCTCAGAATGGCGAGCAGAACTAGCGGAACATCTTCATCACACTCCAGAAACAACCGACAAGGGAGAAGATCATCAACGGTTGAAGACTATCTTGTAAACTACGTTTACGCCTTAAGAGAGGCCATTGATGAGATGACGGGGGTGGAAGAAGCATTGGTTGACCGTATTAATCATTTGACGGTGGGACTAGAGG
Source organism: Helianthus tuberosus (assembly GCA_030545235.1). Taxonomy (NCBI): domain Eukaryota; kingdom Viridiplantae; phylum Streptophyta; class Magnoliopsida; order Asterales; family Asteraceae; genus Helianthus; species Helianthus tuberosus. The sequence goes on from JARYGA010021161.1 coordinate 5,450, forward strand.
GATGCCTTCGAGAGGTCAACCTTTTGTACCAAAGGTTGAACATTCTCGTCTCTCCTCCTTTGGTTCCAATCATTACCCAAAGGGCATGGAATGTGGTTCCCGAAGTCATCATACCGGCCGAATGGTACGCCATACATCCAGAGCCCCCTCGGGACGTATTACAAGGGGTTCCTGTTGGTGTCTCTCCCCCTCCACAAGATGTTGAAGAAAACGACCCCACCTTCTTTCTCCCGAGAGAGATAGAAGAATGGCTCTAGCAACATCTAGGGGATACCACTCGGCTCAGAGTTCTACAAAACTTTTAGATACCGGAAAGCTATTTCCGGAATTTTGGTTATTATTGTATTAGTAGAGCTCCTTAGGATGATTTTACGTATCACTTGACCTATCTAATTTAGGACCCTTAAATTTTAGTTTCTGCTTTTTTTTCAATCTTTTAGGACTATTATGTAACTCTCTCTATGACTTAATGAATGATGGTTTTAGCTAATTTGGTGTTTGGATGATGTTTGTAATGAGTAAAACACACTCAGGATGGTGAAGGATAACAAGGGAAATTTGGACCAGCACCCCATGCACGAAAACAGGGCCATCCGATGAAATTTTCTTCATTACAGCATGTTCAGCACGGGTCGTGCCCACCCAACATGGCCCCATGCTGCACAGTCTGCAGAAAATACCCAGTTCAGGTAAACTGGACACGTGTCGTGTTCACCCGACACGCCCCCCGTGTACAGGCTTCTATTTCTTTTTACAACTTTTTGTTACTGGCGACTGAACACGGGGCCGTGCCCGGACACCACGGGGCCGTGTCCAGACGCCCAGTAACATAAAATTTTGTTTTTTTTCACACCTTTTTACACATTCAATCAACCTAAAAACTTATTTTTGGGACACATTGAGGACGATGTGTAATTTAAGTGTGGGGGGGGGGGGATGCTAAAGCTTTGAATCTCGCAAGTCCTAATCACAAGCCTTACACAAAACTCTATTGGAACCGCTAATCACCCCAAATTTTTTCAAAAATTTTCATGTTTTTTTACTTGTCTAGGTTTAACTTGGGAATTTCAAGTTCTAAAAAGGCTATATTTTTACAAATTTACAACCGATAGCATCGTGATAAAAAGAATCAACATAAGAAAATTATGAAAAGGCATGACAAGCTTAGTTAAAATTTGATTATATATACTTGATCACATAAAAACCCATTCCCACAAAAGTGAGTTTTGAGCCTTTATTGAGCATACAAATACATATCTTTAAACTAAACGCTCATTTTTCGTTTCTTGTGTGAATAGCCGCTTGGTTCTTACGACTCTAGAACTTGCCACGACGATACATTCCCGGTCCTTACCAACTTAAACCCGAGTAAGTAAATGATGGAGGCATTAGGACTAACCCTTTTTATTTCTACACCATTTTTTTTTTTTTTACCACCCACACAAAATCCCCCTAGTTACCCCCTTTGAGCCTAAACCTTTTCATTTCTTAACCCAAAAACAAACACCCTTTCACCCACCAAAACCCTTTTTATTTTTAACCATTTGTTTTAGTAACAAGCTCGGTTTTTCTTATGACTTTTTCAAAAAAAAATGTTGATGATGAAGCAAAAGAAATAAACAAGCAAGTTCATTAAAAATAACTTTGTTTGAATAATAGCTTCATCAAAATAAAAATTGCAAAAAAAATAAAAAATAAATAAATAAATAAATAAAACGTCTTACGAAAACCGATGCTTTTTACGCTTTTCGCCCTTTTCTACTAACCACTAACCCAACCACCTACCTTTAACCCAAGCCTAACCCTTCACCCAAAGGTCCTATTGATATTTACAAAGGTTTATTGTTAAAAAGGAGGAGGATTGATTGCTTGGCAAGCCTATGGTAGGAGTAAGTTCCTTGCCGCTCTCGAGTGATTCAATAAAATACATCTTCGGCCGAGTGTTGAGTGATCCCCCGTGAGGTATGTGAACTTGTATATAAATGGAATTTTAAAAAAGGCATGTTATGCCCTAATAAGTAATTTATCTTATGAAAAGTTTTTGAATAACTCATGACGAATATGATTGTAAATAAATAAAAATAAACTTAATAAAAAATCTTGGAAATCCCGACACTCTATGATAAGCCCAAAAAAAACATTTTCTTCTACCCATTCCATTTGGGAGTGTAAAGCCACATTATAAAGAGTTTTGCTTGAGGACAAGCAAAGATTCAAGTGTGGGGGTATTTGATGTGTGCAAAATGCAACATATAAATTACATCAATTGTGGCATAAAACTAACCCTTTTTAGTACTAATGTTGGAAAAAATGTGCTTTTGTCTTCCTTTTGTATTTTCAGGATTAAATGAGCTCAAATTAACAAAAGAAGAAAATAGGCAGCTAAATCTAACATAAATACAAGAAAAGGAACTAACGTGGCATGCCCGACCTCCCCTAAAGCATCTTCCCAAGCAAAACAAGAGAACAGAAGGCTGAACACGCCCCGTGCTCAGTGAACACGGGGGCGTGCCCAAGTGCCAGCATAAAAAACAAAGCTATAGAAGCTTCTATCGCCCACCACGGGGCCGTGCTCAGCGGACACGGGGCCGTGGTCAACTATAAGATTCGCAGAATCCAGGCAAATCTTGATAGTACAGATATGCTTCTGCACACGGGGGCGTGCCCAGCGGATACAGGGGCGTGGTCAACTAATGCAGACAAACTTCAATTAATGAAGACAGAGAAGAGGATGGACACGGGGCCGTGCCCGAGCTACTGTTCAGGCTATAAATAGGGGTGCTTGGCTCATTTGCAAACCATCCCTTGGCACACCACCTCTCTCACACTTCACCCACCACCCACTACCATCACAACACCATCATCCACCACCATCATCCATTGTCCATCATAGAGTGTGTGAGTCGTCTCGGGATCCAAGATTGATCGTAAGAGTTCTTGACAATCAAAGGCCATGTTTGCCTAAGTCTCTTACATCACTTGGTGAAGACAAGTGTCTAGTGTAATCTTTTTTATTTTTAATCTTTTCACACTTTTTACTTGGTTATGTATTAATGACTTTAATAACTAGTTTCTTATGTTGAAGGTGATTCTTCCTTATCGTTTGTCCGTGGTGTCTTGGCATTATTTTACTGTCTATATAAAATAAAAGATTTTCACCATTCATATCTCCACGGTCTATATGGAGGTATGTTGGCTACCTGGTCGTGGGTTAAGGGAACGGTTTGGTAAGAGTCTTGCCTTGTTCAGTGTATAGATCCTGCAAGGACCTGGGTCAAATTTAGTAGGACCTCCTTCAATACCCACCGGTATTGGATGGCGGGGGTCCAAACTCTTTGATCCCCTCATATGTAAGCTACTATTAATACTTTAACCCGGCTACTTCGGACTGTATCCCTGCTGACTCAGACTACTTAGCCGAGGGTAACGTCACCTTCAAAAGAGGGGCCTACCACAATACGCATTAATAACTTAATTAATTATCTTTCAATAATCCGACCCTTTAGGATTGTATCCTTGCTGACTCAAACTACTGGGTTGAGGGTAACGTCACCTTCAAAAGAGGGGCCTACTACAATAACTAAGATAATCTCTTAAATAGTGCAAAAGTGCGGAAATAATCAAAGGTTACACTAAACACGAGTCGGAGCCAAATGATTCATCTTGTCTATCTGTTTTTATTTTTATTTTATTTTTCAGCATTTTAGTTAGTTTTTATTTTTCTAGTTTAAAACCTCTTTCTAAACTTTTGATTTGATTAGACGTTGAGGATAAACCGGTACTAAAAGCTCTTGTGTCATTGGACGACCTCGGTATCTTGCCAACACTATACTACACTCACGATGGGTGCACTTGCCCATATGTGTGTTTAGTGTTAGTAAATATCGTATTTTATAAATTTAAAACTTGGCTAAAAAGTGTAAAAGGGCTTAAAATATACATTAAAAACCATACACACTACACACGCATCAAGTTTTTGGCACCATTGCCGGGGACACAAGGATTTTAAGAAAGTTAGGAATCAGCGGCCAAATGGTTTTTCTAATTTTTCTGTTTTTTTAGGATTTTTCTTAAATTTTCAGCTTCTACAGAACTCAGCACGGGCCGTGCCCGCTGAACACGCCCCGTGCCCAATCATTGGAACTGACAATCCTGTTTTAAGTCAGACAGTAAGCTGAACACGGGGCCGTGCCCACTCCACACACCCCGTGCCCAAGATTCAGTTACTGAAAACAGAACCGTAAGATCCCGACGGTTGGTAATTTCTGACACAAACATGAGTGATACTGATATTTTTTACTTTCGGAACTCTTATGGTACGTGGTGTCAAATATGTGGTGGTTCCCATAAAGAATTAGAATGTTATTTTCTAAATTATAAGCCCCACTATATAGATCCATCGTTTTCCCGTAGCCTTAAGTGGGGCGAAAGTAAAAATAATCCCTATCTCTCCCTCGAATGCTCTCAATCGGATCTTCTAGGAGAAATGCTTCTTCATGAACTATTTCAACTGGAAGATCTAATTCTTAATTGGTTAGAAGAACATAGGATAGATTTCAATAATTTACCTCAAATCAATAACCAAGAAGAATTGTTGGGATCGCATTCAAATAAAAACAACTTCGTTGTTCCCGATGTTACCTCTAACTCTAGTGAGGACTTGAGCGATAGTCTTCCCTGTGTCGATTGTGCCGTGAAGGACTCCCCATCGACTTCATTCGATGCATACATAGACCTGAGCGATTCGGCATACACCTTCTTTAACGAGAGCTCGGTAAAGGGTTGGACTTGTCCACCTACATATAGCATAGGAATCACCCTCACCGACAACCTCTTGCGTTCTCGTCTTAATCTAAAACAATTAAGGTATCTTAGGCACTTTGGGATTGTTCCATCCAGTAAGGAACCGCCCGATCTGGATGAAATCCTTAAAAGAGGGAAAACTCCATAAGACAGCCTCTAGACACGGGGCCGTGTCCAGGTCAACACACCCCCGTGTCCACTTAAAGATTCCCGTCTGATTTCGTGTCAGAATACGGACAAAGTGTGTCAGGATTCCACCTGAACACGGGGCTGTGTCCAGCCGACACGGGGCCGTGTGCAGCGTACTATCGTTTTCTATAAATGCAGCCAAGAATCCTGCACATTTGAACCATTCCAGGGACAGAGATTTGGGGAATATTCTCACATACCATCCTAGGTATTTTCTAAAAGAAGTTTCTCAACAACCATCTTGTCCTTTCCTCTTTTATCCACTTTCATCTTCTTCAATTTTTCCTTCATGCTTCCATAAAAACTTGAAATCTCCACAATTTCAAGCTTTATTAAGATGTTTGTTAGATTTTTATTCATGGGATCTTGTTAAAAATAAGTTCTACAACAATGTTTTAAATTGTTTCTGCTTAAAAACGTTTTAAACATCATAAAAACAAATTAAAACTCCATGATCCCTTGTCCTAAAAATCTGCAGACATCTGAACACGGGCCGTGTTCATTGAACACGGGGCCGTGTCCGAAGCACTGATCCCATAAAGTTGAACTCTTTTCAGTATGTTTTCTCAGAATGGCGAGCAGAACTAGCGGAACATCTTCATCACACTCCAGAAACAACCGACAAGGGAGAAGATCATCAACGGTTGAAGACTCTCTTGTAAACTACGTTTACGCCTTAAGAGAGGCCATTGATGAGATTACGGGGGTGGAAGAAGCATTGGTTGACTGTATTAATCATTTGACGGTGGGACTAGAGGGATGTCTTCGAGAGGTCAACCTTTTGCACCAAAGGTTGAACATTCTCGCCTCTCCTCCTTTGGTTCCAATCATTACCCAAAGGGCATGGAATGTGGTTCCCGAAGTCATCATACCGGCCGAATGGTACGCCATACATCCAGAGCCCCCTCGGGACGTACTACAAGGGGTTCCTGTTGGTGTCTCTCCCCCTCCACAAGATGTTGAAGAAAACGACCCCGCCTTCTTTCTCCCAAGAGAGATAGAAGAATGGCTCTAGCAACATCTAGGGGATACCACTCGGCTCAGAGTTCTACAAAACTTTTAGATACCGGAAAGCTATTTTCGGAATTTTGGTTATTATTGTATTAGTAGAGCTCCTTAGGATGATTTTACGTATCACTTGACCTATCTAATTTAGGACCCTTAAATTTTAATTTCTGCTTTGTTTTCAATCTTTTAGGACTATTATGTAACTCTCTCTATGACTTAATGAATGATGGTTTTAGCTAATTTGGTGTTTGGATGATGTTTGTAATGAGTAAAACACACTCGGGATGGTGAAGGATAACAAGGGAAATTTGGACCAGCACCCCATGCACGAAAATAGGGCCATCCGACGAAATTTTCTTCATTACAGCAAGTTCAGCACGGGTCGTGCCCACCCAACACGGCCCCGTGCTGCACAGTCTGCATAAAATACCCAGTTCAGGTAAACTGGACACGTGTCGTGTTCACCCGACACGCCCCCGTGTCCACCCGACACGCCCCCGTGTCCAGGCTTCTGTTTCTTTTTACAACTTTTTGTTACTGGCGACTGAACACGGGGCCGTGCCTGGACACCACGGGGCCGTGTCCAGACGCCCAGTAACATAAAATTTTGTTTTTTTTTTCACACCTTTTTACACATTCAATCAACCTAAAAACTTATTTTTGGGACACATTGAGGACAATGTGTAATTTAAATGTGGGGGGGGGGGAGGGGTGGATGCTAAAGCTTTGAATCTCGCAAGTCCTAATCACAAGCCTTACACAAAACTCTATTGGAACCGCTAATCACCCCAATTTTTTTCAAAAATTTTCATTTTTTTTTACCTGTCTAGGTTTAACTTGGGAATTTCAAGTTCTAAAAAGGTTATATTTTTACAAATTTACAACCGATAGCGTCGTGATAAAAAGAACCAACATAATAAAATTATGAAAAGGCATGACAAGCTTAGTTAAAATTTGATTATATATACTTGATCACATAAAAACCCATTCCCACAAAAGTGAGTTTTGAGCCTTTATTGAGCATACAAATACATATCTTTAAACTAAACGCTCATTTTTCGTTTCTTGTGTGAATAGCCGCTTGGTTCTTAAGACTCTAGAACTTGCCACGACGATACATTCCCGGTCCTTTCCAACTTAAACCCGTGTAAGTAAATGATGGAGGCATTAGGACTAACCCTTTTTATTTCTACACCATTATTTTTCTTTTTTTTACCACCTACCCAAAATCCCCCTAGTTAACCCCTTTGAGCCTAAACCTTTTCATTTCTTAACCCAAAAACAAACACCCTTTCACCCACCAAAACCCTCTTTATTTTTAACCCTTAGTTTTAGTAACAAGCTAGGTTTTTCTTATGACTTTTTCAAAAAAAAAAAAAAATGTTGATAATGAAGCAAAAGAAATAAACAAGCAAGTTCATCAAAAATAACTTTGTTTGAATAATAGCTTCATCAAAATAAAAAGTGCAAAAAAATAATAATAAATAAATAAAAATAAAAAGTCTTACGAAAATCGATGCTTTTTACGCTTTTCGCCCTTTTCTACTAACCACTAACCCAACCACCTACCTTTAACCCAAGCCTAACCCTTTACCCAAAAGTCCTCTTGATATTTACAAAGGTTTATTGTTAAAAAGGAGGAGGATTGATTGCTTGGCAAGCCTATGGTAGGAGTAAGTTCCATGCCGCTCTCGAGTGATTCACTAAAATACATCTTCGGCCGAGTGTTGAGTGATCCCCCGTGAGGTATGTGAACTTGTATATAAATAGAATTTTAAAAAAGGCATGTTATGCCCTAATAAGTAATTTATCTTATGAAAAGTTTTAAATAACTCATGACGAATAGGATTGTAAATAAATAAAAATAAACTTAACAAAGAATCTTGGAAATCCCGACACTCTATGACAAGCCCAAAAAAAAACATTTTCTTCTACCCATTCCATTTGGGAGTGTAAAGCCACATTATAAAGAGTTTTGCTTGAAGACAAGCAAAGATTCAAGTGTGGGGGTATTTGATGTATGCAAAATGCAACATATAAATTACATCAATTGTGGCGTAAAACTAACCCTTTTTAGTACTAATGTTGGAAAAAGTGTGCTTTTGTCTTCCTTTTGTATTTTCAGGATTAAATGAGCTCAAATTAACAAAAGAAGCAAAAAGGCAGCTAAATCTAACATAAATACAAGAAAAGGAATTAACGTGGCATGCCCGACCTCCCCGAAAGCATCTTCCCAAGCAAAACAAGAGAACAGAAGGCTGAACACGCCCCGTGCTCAGTGAACACGGGGGCGTGCCCAGCGGACAAGGGGGCGTGGTCAACTAATGCAGACAAACTGCAATTAATGAAGACAGAGAAGAGGATGGACACGGGGCCGTGCCCACTGGATACGGGGCCGTGCCCGAGCTACTGTCCAGGCTATAAATAGGGGTTCTTGGCTCATTTGCAAACCATCCCTTGGCACACCAGCTCTCTCACACTTCACCCACCACCCACCACCATCACAACACCATCATCCACCAACATCATCCATTGTCCATAATAGAGTGTGTGAGTCGTCTCGGAATCCAAGATTGATCGTAAGAGTTCTTGACAATCAAAGGCCATGTTTGCCTAAGTCTCTTACATCACTTGGTGAAGACAAGTGTCTAGTGTAATACTTTTTATTTTTAATCTTTTCGCACTTTTTACTTGGTTATGTATTAATGACTTTAATAACTAGTTTCTTATGTTGAAGGTGATTCTTCCTTATCGTTTGTTCGTGGTGTCTTGGCATTATTTTACTGTCTATATAAAATAAAAGATTTTCACCATTCATATCTCCACGGTCTATATGGAGGTATGTTGGCTACCTGGTCGGGGGTTAAGGGAACTGTTTGGTAAGAGTCTTGCCTTGTTCAGTGTATAGATCCTGCAAGGACCTGGGTCAAATTTAGTAGGACCTCCTTCAATACCCACTGGTATTGGATGGCGGGGGTCCAAACTCTTTGATCCCCTCATATGTAAGCTACTATTAATACTTTAACCCGGCTACTTAGGACTGTATCCCTGCTGACTCAAACTACTTAGCCGAGGGTAACGTCACCTTCAAAAGAGGGGCCTACCACAATACGCATTAATAACTTAATTAATTATCTTTCAATAATCCGACCCTTTAGGATTGTATCCTTGCTGACTCAAACTACTGGGTTGAGGGTAACGTCACCTTCAAAAGAGGGGCCTACTACAATAACTAAGATAATCTCTTAAATAGTGCAAAAGTGCAGAAATAATCAAAGGTTATACTAAACACGAGTCGGAGCCAAGTGATTCATCTTGTCTATCTGTTTTTATTTTTATTTTATTTTTCAGCATCTTAGTTAGTTTTTATTTTTCTAGTTTAAAACCTCTTTCTAAACTTTTGATTTGATTAGACGTTGAGGATAAACCGGTACTAAAAGCTCTTGTGTCCTTGGACGGCCTCGGTATCTTGCCAACACTATACTACACTCACGATGGGGCACTTGCCCATATGTGTCTTTAGTGTTATTAAATATCGTGTTTTATAAATTTAAAACTTGGCTAAAAATTGTAAAAGGGCTTAAAATATACATTAAAAACCATACACACTACACACGCATCAGTCTCCACTGGAGAATGAGTAGTGAACCCGAACGAGTCCAGATTCTAACGGTTTTGAGTGAGAAGCTAAGAATGCTGGAGAAAATTTTGAAATACTTGAAAGTTGTTTAGATTTAGTTGCAATTAGTGTAAAAACATGTAGAAATCTGTTAGATTCAGACCATCCTCGTAGAGGTGAAGTCATTCTCCGAAGTTCATAAGAACCCGTGATGACATCACCATCGAACAACCCGGAATCAAGTGATTTCATGGTTAAAAGTTGTGATTTGATGGTGAAAATGATGAAGAAGTGTGTGTAGATCAAGGAAGTACAAGATTTGAGATGAAAACTTATAAGAATCGTGAGAAATTGAGAGAAAAGAGGCTAAGAGCTTGCTGGTCGGAGGTAGAGCTATCACATCATGAACAGTGATGTGATAGGTGCGTATTTATAGGGGAAAGAGGAGAGAAAGGCGGTGTGGTTAAGTGGTTCGGAGGGCCTTTCGATCGGATGTCCATCCGATCGGATGGTCTTCCGGTCGGATGACCATTCGGTCGAATGGTCCTTCGATCGGATGGCTCGAGTGAGTTGGTTTCTGACTTTTCATTTCGTGCGTTGAGCTTTGCGTTGCATTGCGAGTAATTGGTGTGATAGTATTACACATTAGTTACACAAATAACATAACCAACCTAACAATCATAAAATTACACTGCGTTTCGGGTTGCGATGCGATGTGATTGAGTTGCGTTTGCGAATAGCATCCCACAATATATATATATATATACACACACACACACAAGTACTTCACATAATAGCGCACACACGTAAATCAATATCCATAACCTATGATTCGAATAGCGATGAGATAGCGTTTGAGTATATTAGCGTTTAATTGTGTTTATCGCATTGTTACTTCTCATAAATCGTAGAGCAACTAACGTCAAGCAAAATATCGATTATCGAATCAGAGAGTACAAGCAATAATTAAGTCAGAAATGACATATCTGATTAGCAATCTTTTCTTCCTTTGACCTTGACTTGTATTTTGACTTTGAGTTAAAAAGTCGGGTTGTTACAGCCTCCCCTACTCTAGGGAATTTCGTCCCGAAATTAAGGCGTAGGCGTATCGAATAGCTGTGGATACTTAGCCTTCATATCACTCTCCAGTTCCCAGGTGAACTCGGCGCCACGTTTGCCTTCCCAGCGAAACTTCACTATGGGAATGCGTGAGCGTCGGAGTTTTTTGGTCTCTCGGTCCATGATCTCGACTGGCTTTTCCATGAAGTGTAATGTTTTATCCACTTGTAAATCCTCAAGGGGGACATGTAAATTCTGGTCGGCTAGACACTTTTTGAGGTTCGAAACGTGGAAAGTCGGATGTACGTTGTTGTGTTCCTCCGGTAATTCGAGTCTGTAAGCCACTTTGCCAATTCTTCCAGAATCTTAAAGGGTCCAACATATCGAGGCATTAGCTTCCTTTTCTTTCCGAATCGGATCACCCCCTTCCAAGGTGCAACCTTTAGGAGTACGTGATCGCCAACGTCAAATTCAAGGGGCTTGCGGCGTTTATCGGCGTAACTCTTTTGACGACTCCGAGCTTTCAGGAGGTTGTCTCGTATTTGGTGGATCTTGTCAGTTGTTTCTTGCAACAACTCAGGACCGGTAATTTACACATCCCCGATCGCGTGCCACACAATAGGCGATCGACATTTTCTTCCATATAATGCCTCAAATGGTGCCATTTGAATGCTGGAGTGATAACTGTTGTTGTACAAGAATTCGACTAAAGGTAAATGCGAATCCCAATTACCACCAAAATCTATAACACACGAGCGAAACATATCTTCAAGGGTACGAATCGTGCGTTCAGTCTGACCGTCGGTCTGGGGATGGAAAGCAGTACTAAGGTTGATAGTAGTACCGAGAGCAGATTGAAAAGTTTCCCAAAGACACGAGGCGAATCGACCATCGCGGTCAGAAATGATATCATGAGGTGTCCCGTGTCGACAAATGACTTCGTCGGTATAGATTCGTGCTAATCGTTCTACCTTGTAGTCTTCCTGTATCGGCAGAAAGTGGGCGGATTTGGTGAGGCGATCAACGATAACCCAAATGCTATCGTGACCTGATGGCGTGCGCGGAAGTTTCGTGATGAAATCCTTGGCTATACTCTCCCATTTCCACATAGGGATCTCGGGTTGCACGAGTAAGCCAGAGGGGCGTTGTTGCTCAGATTTAAACTTTGAACAAGTTAGGCATTTCAAAACATAGATAACGATATCCTTCTTCATTCCAGGCCACCAATACCTGGCACGCAAGTCCTGGTACATCTTGTCGGCACCTGGATGAATGGAATACCGAGACTCGTGGGCTTCTATCAACAATATCTTGTTGGTGCATATGTCTATCGACTTCGTCTTGTATCAAGTCTTGTATTAGTCTAGTTAGATCAGGGCACGTTTTACGAGAAAATAGGTTTTATAGGTAAATCAGGTGATTTCGCATGAAATGGTTTTGGACCATTTCGTAGGAAATGAATCATGTTATTCCGCACGAAATGATTGTGGTCATGCCGCATGAAATACCATTTCGCATGAAGTTGTTCCGTGCGAAATGAGGTTGCCTATAAATACCTGGGGTGCTATTTCGTTTGTAATGATTCAATTCCGGTAGCGAAGCTCTGCCGAAGTGTCTCCAACAGTGTAAATCAATTTGATATCAACATAGAGACAGTTTAAAGTGATTTTCTGTGCAATTCAACTGAATCGAATTCGATACGTTTGTTTCCGCCACTCGTATTGAAAAGAACTCTTCTGAACGACTCGTTTCGGTCGTGAAAACGATCCTACAAGTGGTATCAGAGCTCAGGAGGAGGAGTTCTTACCATTTCAGCTGCAATTTCTGTTTTCCACTCCTTCTTTTTCAAAATTAACAAATTTTCACGGTTAAAATGGCTTGATTTTCAAATATATTGTGCGAAACAGTGTTTTAACAAACCCTAGAAAGAATCAGATCTTAATTCGGCTTAAAACTGGTTCAATTTTTACAAAAATGTCTGAAACTTTCATTTCGGACGAAAGCTCATAGCATTTAGTTTGAACATTGCTTTGATTTCGCACGAAATCAGACTTCATTTCGCACGAAACCACTATTTCGTGTGAAGCAATTTCATCAGTTCATCATTTCGTACGAAATCAGCATTTGATTTCGCACGAAATAGCCATTTCGCTTGAAAACAGTTCTCCAGATCATCATTTCATACGGAATCACCTATTCCGTTTGAAAATTGTCTCAATTCATACGAAATCGGTCATTTCGTTTCAAAGTTCATTCCGTGTGAACTTCATTTCGTTTGAAAAAGGTTATTTTGCGTGAAAGCTTATTTCGTTCGGAGTTTCATTTCGTTTGAAAGGTGATTTGTGGAACTTTGAAAACCGAATCATGGAAAACGAGTTTTATAATGCCTTTGCTAGTCCGATGACTATTACTCAGAGTACGATGCTAGAAAATGAAACGGGGACAACACAAAAACCGCCTAAGCTCATGAGTATCGAGGAATACAGTGGATGGGTCGAACGTTTTGCAAACTGGGTTCATGCATATCACTTAGATGCTTGGGAACATACTGAATTTCAATATAGTAGACCAGTTGGGGACAATGGAGTGAAAATTGAAATTAGAAATTTGAGTGTTGAGGAGAAAAAGAAATACAAAGATGAAAAAATGATGGTGAGTCTTTTGCAGCAAGCAATTAAAGAAGACATCTTGATTTTACTTCAACACAATGGAAGTGCACAATCGATATGGGAAGAATTAGAATCAAAGTTTCTTGGAAGTGATGAGATGATCAAGAACAAAAAGTCGCTTATGAAGAAAGAATTTGATTTATTCCGAGGATTAAGAACTGAAAACACTAAGCAGATTATTGAAAGATATTGCAATTTATTGAAGAATATGAAAAGATTAAACATCCAAAAGGATACAGATGAATTGATTGAAAAGTTGGCTGATGCATTGCCACATGATGTTTGGGGCACGTATCTTATGATGCTGAAAAATAAACCGGATTTTAACAAGATGACACTGTGTGAGTTTATTAAACAGCTTGAAGCTCAAGAGATGGAACAACGAAAGATAGCGAGGATGAAGAATTATGATGGAGAACAAGACATTGGTTTGTATTACAAAGGTGGTGTTAGTGATAAAACCAATATTTCACCAAAGATTGAAACTGCTTTCAATGCAAAAAGTTCTTCTGAAAGTTCATCTCAAGGTTCAAGTAGCAAAATGGGATTCTCTTCATATCCATCGTTTGATCCAAATTTTTCAACAACCAAGAGTGGGAAAGTTCTTCAGTGCAACATTGCTTTAAATCTTGAAAATGATCAAAATTACTCGGAAGAAGTTGCTAAAAGTCATATGTCTTTGCTGGTGACTGTGTTAGAGTCATATGGGAGTTTAGTTGCAGGAAAGATCGGAAATCCAATGTTGACAAAAGAGGATTACGATCAGGTTGATGCTGAGGAGATGGAATTGATGGATATAAAGTAGTGTTTGGCGAGTGTGTTGAGAAGAGCTGAAAAGTTTAAACAAATTACGGGAAGAGATAATTTCCGTGATGCAAATGTTTCTACTTTAGGATTTGATAAATCTAAAGTTACTTGTTTTTGTTGCAGGGAAAAGGGCATTTCAAGAGAGAATGCACAAACCGCGAAGCAAGTGGAGCTCAAAATCCTTTCAGAAACAATGACTACTATCGAAAGGCGATTTATCATCAAGTTGCTCAACATCCGTATGTCACACCCCCAAAATACCACCTAGGGAGTGTCCCCGTTAGGCGTGTGACAAACCAATAACGAGCCACTAATCATATTGAACCAATCACAAGAGTTAAATAAAATCATTATTTATTACTGAAAAGTATCGTCAATAAGTTTGAATGAAAACCAACATGTTCAGCGGAAGCAAAGAAAACATAGTTAACTGTTTTAAATTAAATGTATGTAATCAATAAACCCATCATTTGTAGCCAATCAGCACGACCCATGACCACTCCAGCTACTTCAGACAGCAAGTTCCAAATCCTTATAATCTAACGACTTGCGAGCATGCAACAAGTGTATCAGACAACGCTTGTGAGTTCATAGTTTTACGAAAACGTTGGTAACCTAGTGTTTAGTTAATCCATTGAGTTTAATTCCGAAAGTAATGTTGATAATATCTCGATACTGAACAAGACGGCTCCTGATGTATGTTTTGCCCTTTACCCAGTGCTCCTATCAAAGCACTGGGCCCGACTGGGTAATTAGTTCACAACCGTCCTCCCCGGTATGGTGTGAGGGTGCTAAACCTAAGTAGCGCTACCAACTAATACCCCGTTACCTCCCCGGTAACAAAAGATGGGACTTAAGAATGATAGGGTGAGAATATTATTCAACATCCCAGTTTTACCCAAAAGACTTATCCCTCCCCGGGATACCCAAAGACTGTCCCAACCACTGAGACGCATGCTCAAAAGTAATGAACTCACCTTTGGTTTGCTCGGTTGGATTATCTACTTGTTTAACAACAATGGTCAACCGAGTCCTATGATGGTTACACATATAACAATCAGTTTACATACAAGCACAGCGCGTATCATTCCATATTTCACATACAATTAATTCACATATTCCCTAATCACATACCATCTAATTTAATGTATAAGTAACACTCATATAGTTTAAGTCATGACAACATCATCAAACCGTCTCTAGCATATAATTAATTCATATAAGAGATTAGTGTTTATGAGGTTTTCAAGAACCATTCTAACCGAATATATATATATATATATATATATATAGGATTAGGTTCAAACGTGAACATTTTCTCCAGCGTGAACTGATCTGGGCCCTTGATTTTTAGGATCTTGAGATTTTAAGTCAATGGCATGATGGTAATTATTTGATTAATTGTTACTATTTAATTAAATCAATAAGGGTATATATGTAATTTCCATTTTAAACTAATTCCATAAATCTCGTTCTCTCTCCTATTCAATCTTTCTTTATCATCAAATTTCTCTCTCACCTCCATCAACCAGATCTGAAGATCTGAGAAAATCATCATCGGAGGAGAAAATCATCATATTCGCCGAGCCCCTCTGAAGATCTGAGAGAGTGAAGAAGAAAGAGGCACGACGGTCGAACAACCCCAGACATCATCTTCTGGTGATGATGATGACGACGGCGAGGTGCAGGCGATCAGCGACAGTACACAGCGGCGGCGGTAACGGCGTCTCTTCCTCCTCCGATGATGATGAAGCCTTCCAAAATTCCAAATCTACCATCTTCCTCACGAAATCAACTGGCAAATCGGAATTTATCGAAGGTTTTGCAGAGGAATTAGCAACGATTGAACCGACGGTGAACATTAAGAGGCCACTGGGAGTACTTTCGATGCTTTTAAGGCCTCCGATGATGATGAAGCTGTGAAGATGAAGATTCAGCAGCAAAGTTTCAGTGGGTTCGAGTTCTGTGTTGATTCGTTTCGGTTCTCGGATTCGGAAAAGAAGTCGTGGCAGTGCACATCTTTTTGGTTCATAGTTTCTGGTCAGTAACAGATTTCGTTTGAATATTGGTATTCATTAATTTTGATGTATATTTGTTACCATTTGCTTGGTTGAGAGTGGTCGAGAACATACTTGTATAAACTGCTTATAGATGATGTGGTGTGATAATTTTTGGGTCTTTGATGCATTTACATATGCTAGCTGTTTGTTTGCAACTAAACCTAGGATCCAAAAGTAGTTGTTATTTTTTTGTTCTATTCTTTGATTTTGCTATTTTTTAACGCGATGTACACATGTGTATTCTAATTTTGCTCTGTTTTTAATGCGATGTACACATGTGTATTCTGATTTTGCTCTAATTATAACCCAATGTACACATGTGTATGGCGTCTGTTTTTGTGATATCTCACATTTTTTGTGTATTGAATGTGTAAAGTTGTTGATGTACACTTGTGAATTATGCAAAGTATTAGTTGCTGAGTTTTTTGTGCTATTATAGGAGATGTCGTTAACGAGAAAAGTGGAGATGGAAGGTCGATAAGGATGATTCACGTATGAGGTCGATAAGGATGATTCAACATACAACGTGGCGAGTAGTTGTAAAAGATTATGTTTTTTGTTTTTTCGATTATGTTTGGTTTATTGTTTTTACAAAACTGGAACTTGTAATTATATGTTTTTTTGTTTGGTTTGGAAAACATTATGGAACTTGTAATTTGTTAAATATAAATTAGTTTTACAGGTATTGTTTCTATGTACGTATTATGTAGCTAATTACACATATGTACGATGTTGAGTACACATGTGTACTGTTCTATTTATATCCAAGTACACATGTGTATATCGTTGAATATGAAGGTTACGTGGATCTTAAAAATCAAAATTTGAATTCGGGTGATGAAATCTGAAATAAAAATTAAAATTGAAATAACACATTATGTGGATAATGAATTTAAAAAAGGAAAGAAGTAACTTAATTCAATATTTAAATAATGATTTAAATATAATTTTTTATACAATTACAATCCTACCCTTAACAACTAAAAAGGAAATCAAGGGTCCAGATCTGTTCACGCAGTTCACTCTTGGGAGGTTGTTCACGCTGGAACCCTACCCTATATATATATATATATATATATATTATATATATATATATATATATATATATTATAACCTGGTCATCATCAGAGAACTAGTCAACATATCAAGATCATATAATTACATAACAACTTCCATGCATGCACTTATCACCCCACATCATCGATCCATTACATAACATGTTAACTAATAGGTGTGAGTGTGTGTGTGGTCTAGCAAGTCATCGGCCCCCCACCTAAACATGTGCACATGACTACCTACCCATCATTATATAAGCTGACAACATTTCATGATTTGATTCATTAGTTTAATAATGACAATACAACAATGGATCATCATTAGCGAGCCATCATCACATGGTTGCCCTTTTGAGCTAACAATTATCAAAGTATTCAGGAGGTTATTGGACCGAATCATTGAGTGGGCTGACAACTTATTGGACCGCTAACTTATATGATGACTAATGAATCTAGCTAAAACACACGATGGCCTGTCAACTTATTGAACTTCACAATCACATGCATAAGGAATCAGTGGCCTACAACTATGTTCAAACATTATCTTTATCTAAGTTTCGTCGGACTGAAATGTATGACACTATGCTTGGCCGACGAACCCTTAGGTTTCGTCAGAGAGATGAAGCCGACGGACCTTTACTGCAATTAACGTGTACAACCCTAATCAACCAATTGCCGTTTCTTTCATTCAACTGTATACGATCAGTTTCACCAATACGCATACATAATTAACAATTGATTCAACAATAATCATGCACATAGAAAACCCTAAACATGCCACCAGGAGCCGTAATCGTCATCATTAACAAATCATCAGCTTCCCTAACACCCGTTTTACAGTTATCATACTAAGTATATTCATGAGTCTCCCATAAAATATCCGACTAATGACTGATTACATTTCTAAAACATTCACAACAACGACAATAGTCTATCCGCGGATGATTACTATGAAACTCACATCATTCATACGTAACAACACAGCCGAAACCCTAATGTATTAGAACAGTCACTTACAGGTCAAATATTAAACAATATCATCTGTGGACTAAAGTACTAACCGGTTGACGAGATAATCACGAGGGCGCAAGAAAGCTTCGAAAGAAGGGAATAGCGTTGCCGTCGATCACCAATGAGAAGAAAGGTTTAGGGTTAGGTAGGTTTTTGTTTAAATAGGGAGAGTCTGCATAAATGGGCTCCATCTGGGCCGAAGCCCACTGATGTGTTCAAATATTAACATATAAATTTCATCAAATGAGGCATAAAACTAACCCTTTTTTAGTACTAATGTTGGAAAAAGTGTGCTTTTGTCTTCCTTTTGTATTTTCAGGATTAAATAAGCTCAAATTAACAAAAGAAGCAAAAAGACACCAAAATCTAACATAAATATAAGAAAAGGAACAAAACGTGGCATGCCCGACCCCACAACAGCATCTTCCCAAGCAAAACAAGAGATCAGAAGCCTGAACACGCCCTGTGCTCAGCCAGCACGGGGGCGTGCCCAAGTGTCAGCAGAAAAGACAAAGTGGTAGAAGCTTCTATTGCCCACCACGGGGCCGTGCTCAGCGGACACGGGGCCGTGGTCAACTATAAGATTCGCACAATCCAGGCAAATCTTCATAGTACAAAGATTCTTCTGCACACGGGGTCGTGCTCAGCAGACACGGGGGCGTGGTCAACTAATAAGACAAAGCTGCATTTAATGAAGAAAGAGAGGATGTGGACACGGGGCCGTGCCCACTGGACACGGGGCCGTGCCCGAGCTTCTGTTCAGCCTATAAATAGAAGTGCTTGGCTCAAGCTCAAACCATCCCTTGGCACACCACCTCTCTCACACTTCACCCACCACCCACCACCACCATAACACCATCATCCATTGTCCATCGTAGAGTGTGTGAGTCGTCTCGGGATCCAAGATTGATCGTAAGAGTTCTTGACAAACAAGGCCATGTTTGCCTAAGTCTCTTACATCACTTGGTGAAGACAAAGTGTCTAGTGTAATACTTTTTATTTCTAATCTTTTGCACTTTTTATTTGGTTTTGTATTAATGACTTTAATAACTAGTTACTTATGTTGAAGGTGATCTTTCCTTATCGTTTGTCCGTGGTGTCTTGGCATTATTTTACTGTCTATATAAAATAAAATATTTTCACCATTCATATCTCCACGGTCTATATGGAGGTATGTTCGCTACCTGGTCGGGGGTTAAGGGAACGGTTTGGTAAAGGTCTTGCCATTGTCCAACGTTTAGAGGTCCTGCAATGGACCTGGGTCAAATTTAGTAGGACCTCCTTCAATGCTTCACGGTATTGGATGGCGGGGGTCCAAACTCTTTGACCCCCTCATAAGTTAACTACTATTAATACTATAACCCGGCAATTTAGGACTGTATCCCTGCTGACTCAGACTACTTAGTCGAGGGTAACGTCACATCCAAAAGAGGGGCCTACCATAATATTGCATTAATAACTTAATTCATTATCTTCCAATAATCCACCCTTTTAGGATTGTATCCTTGCTGACTCAAACTACTGGGGTGAGGGTAACGTCACCTTCAAAAGAGGGGCCTACTACAATAACTAAGATAATCTCTTAACTATGTGCAAAAGTGCGGAAATAATCAAAGGTTACACTAGATACGAGTCGGAACCAAGTGATTCATCTTGTCTATCTGTTTTTCTTTTTATTTTACTTTTCAGCATTTTAGTTAGTTTTTATTTTTCTTAGTTTAAAACATTTTTCTAACCTTTTTATTTTGATTAGAGGTTGAGGATAAACCGGTACTAAAAGCTCTTGTGTCCTTGGACGACCTCGGTATCTTGCCAACACTATACTACGCTCACGATGGGTGCACTTGCCCATATGTGTGTTTAATGTTAGTAAAATATCGTGTTTTATAAATTTAAAACTTGGCTAAAAATAAGTGTTAAAGGGGCTTAAAATATACACCTAATATATATAACACTTCACACGCATCAAGTTTTTGGCGCCGCTGCCGGGGAGACAAGGATTTTAAGAAAGTTAGGAATCAGCAGCCTAATCGTTTTTCTTATTTTTCATTTTTTTTAGGATTTTTTTTTAATTTTTCAGCTTTTGCAGAACTCAGCACGGGCCGTGCCCGCCGAACACGCCCCGTGCCCAATCATTGGAACTGGCAATCCTGTTTTAAGTCAGACAGTAAGCTGAACACGGGGCCGTGCCCACTCAACACGCCCCCGTGCCCAAGTTTTAGTTACTGAAAACAGAACCGTAAGATCCCGACGGTTGGTAATTTCTGACACAAACATGAGTGATACTGATACTTTTTACTTTCGGCACTCTTATGGTACTATGTGGTGTCAATTATGTGGTGGTAACCATAAAGAATTAGAACGTTTTTTTCTAAATTATAAACCCCACTATATAGACCCATCATTTCCTAGTATCCTTAAGAGGGGCGAAAGTAAAAATAATCCTTATCGCTCCCTCGAATGCGCCCAACCGGATATTCTAGGAGAAATGCTTCTCGATGAATTATTTCAACTAGAAGATCTAATTTTTAATTGGTTAGAAGAACTTAGGGGAGACCTCAAAAATCTTCTCCAAGACGATAACCAAGAAGAAAGGTTAGAAACGCATTCAAACAACTTCATTGTTTCCAATGATACTTCTAACTCTAGTGAGGACTTGAGCGATAGTCGTCCCTGTGTCGATTGTGCCGTGAAGGACTCCCCATCGACTTCGTTCGATGCATACATAGACCTGAGCGATTCGACATACACCTTCTTTAACGAGAGCCCGGAAAAGGGTTGGACTTGTCCACCTACATATAGCATAGGAATCACCCTCACCGACATCCTCTTGCGTTCTCGTCTTAATCTAGAACAATTAAGGTATCTTAGGCACTTTGGGGTTGTTCCATCCAGTAAGGAACCGCCCGATCCGGATAAGTTCCTTAATAATAGACGCACTTCATAAAACAGTTTTCCGACACGGGGCCGTGCCCAGGTCAACACGCCCCCGTGTCCACCAAAAGATTCCCTTCTGACTTTTGTCAGAATACGGACAAAATGTGTCAGGATCTTGCCCGCACACGGGGCCGTGTCCAGCACGCTGTCATTTTCTATAAATGCAGCCAAGAACCCTGCACATTTGGACCATCCAGGGACAGAGATTTGGAGGGATTTTCTGACTTACCATCCTATGTATGTTCTAAAAGAAGGTTCTTACAAGCATCTTGTCCTTTCCTCTTTTATCCATTGCCTTCTTCTTCATCTTTCTTGCACCAAGAACTCCATTAAAGCTTGATTTCAAGCTTTGTTGTGATGTTTATTGAATTTTTGTTCAAGGAATCTTGTTAAAAATAAGTTACATAACATTGTTTTAAGTTATTTCTGCTCAAAAAGCTTCATAAGATAAGAAAAATAATTTGAAACCCCAAGATTCCTTGTTCTAAAAATCTGCAGAAAGTTGAACACGGGGCCGTGCCCGTGGTACTGTTTCATTAAAACAAACTGTTTTTGGTTTGTTTGCGTAGAATGTCGAGCCAAAACAGCGGAACCTCTTCTGCACACTCAAGGAACAGCCGACGGGAAAGAAGGCCATCGATTGAAGCAACTCTCGTAAGATACGTAATGGCGCTACGTGAAGCACTTGACGAGATGACTTCAGTGGAGGAGGTCCTCATTGACCGTATAAATTATCTCTCGATGGGGTTGGAAAACAGTTTCCAGGAAATAAACCTCTTGCACCAGAGGTTAAACATTCTGGTAACACCTCCCATGGAACCAATCCTCCCTCAAGAGGATTGGAACCTCGCACTTGGAATCCAAAATCCTACCGGTTGGGACGACATTCCGGCGGAACCTCCTCTTGAAGAACTCCAAGAAATCCCGGTAGAAGTTACACCTCCTCAACCCGATGCTCATGAGCCCACTTTTCTTCTCCTTAGGGAGATCGAAGAGTGGCTCGCCGATGTATGAGGAGCCCATACCCGTAGGAAGAAGTTATCAAGCCGCTTTTAACCGAGAGATCTATCCTTTCGGAAATTTTGCTAGTAGAATAAATAGTAGGCTAGAAACTTCTTGGACTTCTTGTGTTTCTTTGACCTAACTAGCTAATATTTTAATTTTTAGGACTATTATGTAATTCTCTCTATGATTAATGAATGATGGTTTTAGTTAAATTGGTGTTTTGGATGGTGTTGAAATGAATAAAACACACTTGAGATGGCAAAGGATGCAAGGGAAACTTGAACCAACACTCCATACAGGAAAACAGAACCATCCGACAAATTTCTTCATTTACAGTAAGCTCAGCACGGGCCGTGTCCACCCAACACGGCCCCGTGCTGCACAGTCTGCAGAAAAAGACCCAGTTCAGGTAACTGGACACGGGCCATGTTCACCCAACATGCCCCCGTGTCCAGACTTCTGTTTCTCTTGTTTTAATTTTGTTACTGGCACTTGAACACGGGGCCGTGCCCGGATCACACGGGGCCGTGTTCAGCGCCCAGTAACACAACATTTTTGCTTTTTACACCTTTTTACACATTCAATCAACCTAAAAACTTATTTTTGGGACACATTGAGGACAATGTGTAATTTAAGTGTGGGGGGGATGCTAAAACCTTGAATCTCGCAAGTCCTAAATACAAGCCTTACACAAAACTCTATTGGAACCGCTAATCACCCCAAATTTTTTCAAAAATTTTTCATTTTTTTTACTTGTCTAGGTTTAACTCGGGAAATTCAAGTTCTTAAAAAGGTTATATTTTTATGAATTTACAACCGATAGCGTCGTGATAAAAAGAACCCACATAAGAAAATTATGAAAATGCATGACAAGCTTAGTTAAAATTTGATTATATATACTTGATCACATAAAAACCCATTCCCACAAAAGTGAGTTTTGAGCCTTTATTGAGCATACACTTACATATCATTTGACTAAATGCTCATTTTTCGTTTCTTGTATGAATAGCGGCTTGGTTCTTACGACTCTAGAACTTGCCATGACGATACATTCCTAATCCTTACCAACTTAAACCCGAGTAAGTAAATGATGGAGGCATTAGGACTAACCTTTTTATTTCTACACCAGTATTTTTCTTTTTTTTTACCACCTACCCAAAATCCCCCTAGTTAGCCCCTTTGAGCCTAAACCTTTTCATTTCATAACCCAAACCAAAAACCCTTTTTACCCACCAAAACCTTTTTCATTTTTAACCCTTATTTTAGTAACAAGTTCGGTTCTTCATATGACTTTTCAAAAAAAAAAAAATTATTTTGTTGATGATGAAGCAAAAGAAAATAAGCAAACAAGTTCATCAAAAAAATAACTTTGTTTGAATAAATAGCTTCATCAAAATAAAAGTTATGAAAATAGAAAGTCTTACGAAAACCGACACTTGTTACGCTTTTCGCCCTTTTTCTACTAACCACTAACCACCAACCCAACCACCAACCCAACCACCTACCTTTAACCCAAGCCTAACCCTTAACCCACAAAGTCCTCTTGATATTTACAAAGGCATGTAAGTTAAAAAGGAGGAGGATTGATTGCTTGGCAAGCCTATGGTAGGAGTAAGTTCCATGCCGCTCTCGAGTGATCCACAAAAATACATTTTCGGCCGAGTGTTGAGTGATCCCCGTGAGGTATGTGAACTTGTATATAAATAGAATTTTACAAAGGCATGTTATGCCCTAATAAGTAATTTATCTTATGAAAAGTTTTTAATAAATCATGACGAATAGGATTGTAAATAAATAAAAATAAAATTAAATAAAGAATCTTGGAAATCCCGACACTCTACGAAAAGCCCAAAACCTTCTTTTCTACCCATTCCATTTGGGAGTGTAAATAGCCACATATTAAAGAGTTTTGCTTGAGGACAAGCAAAGATTCAAGTGTGGTGGTATTTGATGTGTTCAAATATTAACATATAAATTTCATCAAATGAGGCATAAAACTAACCCTTTTTAGTACTAATGTTGGAAAAAGTGTGCTTTTGTCTTCCTTTTGTATTTTCAGGATTAAATGAGCTCAAATTAACAAAAGAAGCAAAAAGACACCAAAATCTAACATAAATATAAGAAAAGGAACAAAACGTGGCATGCCCGACCCCACAACAGCATCTTCCCAAGCAAAACAAGAGATCAGAAGCCTGAACACGCCCCGTGCTCAGCCAGCACGGGGGCGTGCCCAAGTGTCAGCAGAAAAGACAAAGTGGTAGAAGCTTCTATTGCCCACCACGGGGCTGTGCTCAGCGGACATGGGGCCGTGGTCAACTATAAGATTCGCATAATCAAGGCAAATCTTCATAGTACAAAGATTCTTCTGCACACGGGGTCGTGCTCAGCGGACACGGGTGCGTGGTCAACTAATAAGACAAAGCTGCATTTAATGAAGAAAGAGAGGATGTGGACACGGGGCCGTGCCCACTGGACACGGGGCCGTGCCCGAGCTTCTGTTCAGCCTATAAATAGAAGTGCTTGGCTCAAGCTCAAACCATCCCTTGGCACACCACCTCTCTCACACTTCACCCACCACCCACCACCACCATAACACCATCATCCACCACCATCATCCATTGTCCATCGTAGAGTGTGTGAGTCGTCTCGGGATCCAAGATTGATCGTAAGAGTTCTTGACAAACAAGGCCATGTTTGCCTAAGTCTCTTACATCACTTGGTGAAGACAAACTGTCTAGTGTAATACTTTTTATTTCTAATCTTTTGCACTTTTTATTTGGTTTTGTATTAATGACTTTAATAACTAGTTACTTATGTTGAAGGTGATCTTTCCTTATCGTTTGTCCGTGGTGTCTTGGCATTATTTTACTGTCTATATAAAATAAAAGATTTTCACCATTCATATCTCCACGGTCTATATGGAGGTATGTTGGCTACCTGGTCGGGGGTTAAGGGAACGGTTTGGTAAAGGTCTTGCCATTGTCCAGCGTTTAGAGGTCCTGCAATGGACCTGGGTCAAATTTAGTAGGACCTCCTTCAATGCTTCACGGTATTGGATGGCGGGGGTCCAAACTCTTTGACCCCCTCATAAGTTAACTACTATTAATACTATCACCCGGCTATTTAGGACTGTATCCCTGCTGACTCAGACTACTTAGTCGAGGGTAACATCACCTCCAAAAGAGGGGCCTACCATAATATTGCATTAATAACTTAATTCATTATCTTCCAATAATCCACCCTTTTAGGATTGTATCCTTCCTGACTCAAACTACTGGGGTGAGGGTAACGTCACCTTCAAAAGAGGGGCCTACTACAATAACTAAGATAATCTCTTAACTATGTGCAAAAGTGCGGAAATAATCAAAGGTTACACTAGATACGAGTCGGAACCAAGTGATTCATCTTGTCTATCTGTTTTTCTTTTTATTTTACTTTTCAGCATTTTAGTTAGTTTTTATTTTTCTTAGTTTAAAACATTTTTCTAACCTTTTTATTTTGATTAGAGGTTGAGGATAAACCGGTACTAAAAGCTCTTGTGTCCTTGGACGACCTCGGTATCTTGCCAACACTATACTACGCTCACGATGGGTGCACTTGCCCATATGTGTGTTTAGTGTTAGTAAAATATCGTGTTTTATAAATTTAAAACTTGGCTAAAAATAAGTGTTAAAGGGGCTTAAAATATACACCTAATATATATAACAGTTCACACGCATCACCCACTCCAGCGAGCCATGATGCGAATTCCCAGTTTCGTCGGGTGATGATGATGACGCCACTCTAGTTTCGTCGAGTGATGTCCGTGGTGAAATCTATTCACCTAAACAATTCGAATGCTTCTAATACTAACCAGTTAATAACAAGTGCATCCATCACAAGTTCATGCATACTCAAGTCATAGATTTGTGTGGCTCAATAAAGTTAAGACAACTAAACTGATAGATCACATGAACTGTTTTGTGGAGGTCCAATTATGTTGCATTAAGATTCGGCCCATGTGTACAAACTAATGAAGTACAATAGTGATGCAAACAGTTATAATGCAAACAATATGAAAGCACCGATATGAAACAAGTAACGTGTCGAAGAGACCTTGAAAAGTCGGGTTGTCACACCGTATCAACAAGAACAGCAACAAACTGCACATGCTAGAAAAGTGATCGAAGATTCAAAGAAAGCTTGTCTTGTTAATCAAGATGATGGAAGTTCATCAAAAGGATTCAGTTGGGATAAATATATTTCAGCAGAGAGTAAAGCATGTTTGATGAACAAAATGATTGATCAAGATGATGAAAGACTTCCAGAGGGTTTCAGTTGGAAAGATTTCAGTTGGGATGATTATGATCCTAACAAAACTTCTGGTCATAAAGCTTTTGTTGCTCAAATTGTGAAAGATAATGGTGAAAAATATACTACTGATGATTATTGGGCAGAAAGAATAAGAAAGCGTTTAAACAAGAAAGATGAGAAAGTTGAAGAAGAGGTTCATGTGATAAAGAAGCAAGATAAAGAAATTCCAGAGTTTGAGATTAAAAAGGAAGCTGTTGCAGAAAAAGTGTTTGAGAATTGTGAAAACTGTGAAACTATGAAGAAACAAAATAGTGAATTGATTCACAACATGAATAGGCTGAAAGAATCGTATAATGTTTTGAACAAAGCGATGAATCAATACAACCAGTCAAGCAGTGAACAAGCTACAGCCATGAAGACACTCAATGGAGCATACATGATGAAGCAAGAAATGATCAATTATTACATTGGGTTGTTGCTGAGCTTGAACAGAAGTTGGAAACTCAAATAATTGAAACTGAGAGAGTAAACAAATTGTTGAAAAGTTACTCTTGTTCTTCTTATGTGATTGATAAAATTTATCCTATTGTAGCAGGTATGAAGATATTTGAAGAAGAACCGTCTGAAGAGAAGAAGTCTGAAACAAAAGAAGATACTGAAATTAAGAATTCTGGTAAGAAACCAAGTGTCAGTTACAACAAGTGTCCACCCCCGCTTGAAAATGGATATTCTTCAAGAAATCCAAATTCAGAAAGAGTAAAAAAGGCAACCAATTTACAGTGGGAATCTGAGTCTTCAGATAATTTGCCAGAAAGTATTGATGTCACTTTTACATCATCTGACACTGATCATGAGTCCGAGTTAATAAAGAAAGTGGTCGATCAGGTTTTGGATCAAGACGAAACCGAAGAGTCAAAGTCGGAGTCGAAGTCAGAGTCAAAGTCTAAATCCGACACGTCAAGATCAACAGTCAAAAAGGACAAACGGGTTTACAATAAAGAATTTTTATTATCAAAATCTAATTTGAATGACGAACCAATCAAAGTGGCATATACTTTGAATGATTCAGACAAATTATATTCTGATAAGGAATTTCCAATAAGAGGTGTTAAAACTGAAATGATTAAAAATATTTTTAAACTAACAGAAATTAAAATTTCTAAAATAAAAGATGAAAATCTTGCTGAAAAACCTAAACTTTACACCTCAAGAGTTCAACAAAGAGAAAACAAGAAAAAGGGTTACAGTTCTGGTTCAGGTTATCGAAAGAAACCAAACCATAATGGTAATTTCAAAAAGAAGGGATTAGGTTTTATTCCACCAAAAAATTATAAAAATGAGAAAACTTATAAACCAAAAACTGTATTTGTTTCAGGATCAAGTGCAGAGGAAGAAAAAAAGAGTTTATTCTGGAAGCATACGTACAAAGAATTCCTTGCCAAGAAGCAAGAGGAAATGAAGAAGGAAGTTGCTCAGAAGAAGAAGGAGACAAGAACCTATTTTCAATGCAAAACAGTTGGTCACATTGCAAGGAATTGTCCAAAGGTAATTCAAATAAAACAGGGAGTCTCTAATAAACTGAAAGAAAAAGTTGTTGAAAAAAGTAAACCACCAACCAAAAGATTTAAAGTTTTTGAAAACTCAACATTTGAGGTTGGAGAATGTTCAAAAAGGGTTTACAAGAAAAAAGTTAATCTTGACAATCACAAGTGGATTGTTAAGAAATCAAAAGATAATCTAATCAGATGAGCCACAAGTTGAATCAAAAGATGAAAAATCAGTTCCACCAATGGATGATGCAAATTTTCCACCATTGCGGGCTGAGAACTTTAAGCAAAAAGTTGGAAAAATTGAGATTTCAAATCAATTTTTTTCTGAAAAGAAAGAATTTGATGTTGAAAAGGTTTTCAGCCCCAAAGTGAAACACATTTTTGAAAAAATGATTGATGGAAAGGTCAAAGAGGTAAAGGAATTCTATGAGAAGAAGATGGAAGGAAAGCAACTGAGTGTTGGTAACTCGAAATCTCCCAAGGACCGTCAGGTTTGGGAGAATCTCTATAACTAAAAAACCTGACTTGCCGGAGCTCCCAAGTTGGTAATCGTGGAGCATGAATTGGCACATTTCTTGAGAAATTCTCAAAAGAGATATTTCGACCTACAAGTGGTTGAAAGAAATGGTTTTCACTAACAAGTGGTTGATCAAGGTCATTAAGTTGAACTTGATTTAACTTTCGTTCTAGTGGTAATTGGAAAACAAAGTGATGAGTTTATCCCCATTCCTACAAGTGGTAAAATCAACAAAATTTATTTTCCGGAAAAACCATTTGATTAAAACAAACTTAAGTGTTTTGAAATCATAATGGGAAAATAGTTTGTTGTAAGGGGGAGTTCTGATTGTTTATGCCAAGAGGATGGCGAATTGAAGCAATTCACAACAGTTGTCATTTTATTTTGTACAGTTTATTTTCAAATTTTTTTTTCTTGATTTTGAATTTTAGGGGGAGTAAGAAATTTTCCAGAAAATCCAAAAACATTAGAAAATTTGAAAAAGTAAAAAACATGATAAAATCAAAAATGAGTTTTGTTGAGAAAAGAGGAAATGATAGTACATCAGTGGACATTCACAGCATGCTAAAGAATTGGAAAGTCAAATGTGATAAACGGTCTCACTGATGATATGCCAGTAGGTTTTTACACATTTAGTAGATTGTGTTCGAGATATAAATCTAAATATCAAACTTGCTTATCTCGTGGGGAACATCTCTCGGATATATGGGTAACCCCCGAAATCTTGTTTGAAAGACCCCTCTTTCTGAGATACTAGGTCTTTATGCTTAGTGATATCCGGGGTATTATCCCGGGACTTCTGATTTTGCGGAAGCAATGGCCTAGTCCCTGTATGATACTTTTCGCTTGCTTGAAATAAAAGCACCCCCTCAGCATAAAAAATGATGAAACATTGCAAAAGGCTAATCATGTGTTGTTGAAGAAAAGATTCTCTAAAGGGAACACACCTAAAGTCGAAGCCATCATCTCTCTGATTTTGCAGAAGCAATAGCCTGAGCTCTCATGGCCCTCGCATTTTAACCCTTTACAGATATCATCTAGGTATACTCACCTGTAAGACTGAATATTGGGATCTGGATACGGGAGTATATTCTGAGGTGGGATACTCGAATAAGTTTAAGTTTTTAAAACATTAATCTCGTATCTCGAAATAGTTGAACTTTGTGTAAAATTTAAGTGGATCAGTATACTGACAATCTACGTGAATCATTTAGAACTTAAAATGATTAAAGCTTAACGGTGTTGGTGTTTTGTCTCATTAACTGATATGATCCTCTTACACATACTCACAAAAATATTGTTTGTAAATATTTCTTTACTGCATTTCTTTATATTCAAAAATCCAAAAAGATTTTAGTGTGTTTTAGTATAAATTTTGAAAAATTCAAAAAGATTTTCGACAACTGATGTTGAAGAGCTAATTTTCAAAATTCCAAGTGCTGAATATGATGAACAGGTTTGGGAGAGTGTTTATGAAGAAGTTTGTACAAGTGGTCGTCAGAGATTAAATCATTTTTGAACAATACATACTATGAAGTTTCTAAATTTATAAAGTTTTAAATTCGAGAAATTTATTGGGAGGTAGAGTTTGTGCAGGAATGAAGATTGGAGAAAGCCAGGTTACGAGTTCTAAAGATAGGCAGATTCGAGCCAGGTTCCAGATCCTGTGGATTAGTAATTCCAGCTGCGATCCCAGCTTATCGAAAGGGGGAGTCTGAAGACATCCAAAGAGAAGTTTAGAGAAAGAAGATAGAGATTGATTGAGGATGCTTACAATGGAGAATCTTTGGAGAGAGCAAGAAGACTGGTAAAGACTAAAAGTTTGACAACCGAAGACTCGACACCGAAGACTTCGTCAACATCCAAGGGGGAGTCTGTTGGTGCATATGTCAGTCGACTTCGCCTTGTATCAAGTATTGTATTAGTCTAGTTAGATCAGGGCACTTTTTACGAGAAAATAGGTTTTATAGGTAAATCAGGTGATTTCGCATGAAATGGTTTTGGACCATTTCGTATGAAATGAAGCATGTTATTCTGCACGAAATGATTGTGGTCATTCGGCACGAAATACCATTTCGCATGAAGTTGTTCCGTGCGAAATGAGGTTGCCTATAAATACCTGGTGTGCTATTTCGTTTGTAATGATTCAATTCCTGTAGCGAAGCTCTGCTGAAGTGTCTCCAGCAGTGTAAATCGACTTGATATCAATATAGAGACAGTTTAAAGTGATTTTCTGTGTAATTCAACTGAATCGAATTCGATACGTTTGTTTCCGCCACTCGTATTGAAAAGAACTCTTCTGAACGACTCGTTTCGGTCGTGAAAATGATCCTACATATCTCCCGAAGGTTATTGCGACTAGGGATCCAGATGTGATCGAGATAGTGGTAAATACCGTTCGATTTGGTGACAAGTTGGGTTTCAGCACCACATTTCTTCATTTCCTCTCGCAAGGTGTTCTCAATGAAGCATGCATGCTGAGCATCACGAATTAGAGCTTCGAGGTTGTGTTGGGCTTGGATATTACGAACGCTATGCAAATAGCTTCGTCGACTGAGGGCATCGGAAACGACATTTGCTTTGCCTGGATGGTAGTGAATCTAGCCGTTGCATATTCAGTTACTTCTAGCTCAAGATGTGTTGTAGGCTCTTATGGTCGGTGAAGACCGTACACTTGGTACCATAAAGGTAGTGTCGCCAAATCTTTAACGCAAAAACAACTGCACCAAGCTTGAGATCATGGGTTGTATAGTTCTTCTCGTGGATCTTGAGCTATCGAGAGGTGTACGCGATAACCTTCTCCCTTTGCATAAGAACACAACCGAGACCGAGGTTAGAGGCATCGCAGTAGACTACAAAGTCGTCATTTCCGTCGGGCAATGTGAGCACAGGGGCATTGCAGAGCATAATTTTGAGGGTTTGAAAGGCTTCCTCTTGTTTGGTTCCCTAAACAAAAAGGTTTATCCTTGTGCGTAAGAGAGGTGAGAGGAACGACGATTTTTGAGAAATCAGCGATGAATCGGCGATAATAACCCGCCAATCCGAGAAAAGAACGAACTTCGGACGGGTTCTTTGGCGTAATCCAACTCTTAACTGCTTTGATCTTCATGGGGTCGACGTGAATACCTTGACTGTTGACAATGTGACCGAGAAATTGAACCTCCTCAAGCCAAAATTCGCACTTGGAGAACTTGGCATAGAGGCGATTTCCTTGGAGTAGTTCAAGAACCAAATGGAGATGTTGCGCGTGTTCGGCTTTTGACTTAGAATAGATCAGGATATCATCGATAAACACGATGACGAAGCGGTCGAGAAAGGGTTTACACACGCGATTCCTTAGATCCATAAAGACTGCGGGGGCGTTAGTTAAACCAAAGGGCATAACAACAAACTCGTAGTGGTTGTATCGGGTTCAAAAAGCAGTTTTGGGTATATCTTCCTCTTGAATTCGTAACTGGTGATAACCAGAGCGTAAGTCAATCTTGGAAAAACACGTAGCACCTTGTAATTGATCAAATAGATCGTCGATTCGAAGTAAGGGATAGGGATTCTTGATAGTCAGCTTATTGAGTTCCCTATAATCGATGCACATCCGGAACGATCCGTCCTTCTTTTTGATGAAAAGGACAGGTGCGCCCCATGGAGATGTGCTAGGGCGAATGAAGCCTTTATCAAGCAATTCCTGGAGTTGACTCGAGATTTCGTGCATTTCGGATGGAGCGAGACGATAAGGCGCTTTAGCAACAGGATTAGCTCCAGGAATCAGGTCAATTCGAAAATCGATATCACGAGTAGGGGGTAAACCAGGTAAATCATCAGGAAAGATGTTAGGAAAATCACGAACCACGAGCACCTTTTCAATTGCCTTGTCTTTCTTTTCCTTCTTCGCTACTACGATGTGTGCCAAGAAAGCTTGGTATTCCTTGCGAAGATACTTGCTTGCTTGGACACACGACATGAGTTGTAGTTTTCTTGAAGCGACTTCGCCATAGACACACAATTGATCACCGTTTAAAAGAGAGAAACGGATCATCTTTTCGAAACAAATGATTTCAGCATGATTTCACGAAGAAAATCCATGGCTACTATGATGTCAAAGCTACCGAGCTACATTGGGATGAGATTGATCGGGAAAACGTGATTGTTGAGCTCAAGAGTACAATCACGTATAATGGTACTAACAGTGATGGTTCTTCCAGTGGCAACTTCTACGTCGAATGTTGATGGGAGGTTAACGCGTTTACGGTTTAGGAGCCTTTTGAATTCGAACGATACAAAACAGTTATCGGCTCCAGTATCAAACAAACACGAAGCATAAATACCATTTACGAGAAACATACCATTAACCACGTTGTTGTCTGCTTGGGCCTGACGGGCGTTGATGTTGAAAACTCGCCCACGGGCTGCTTGCTGAGCTGGCTGTTGCTGCTGCTGTTGAGGCTGCTGCTGTTGATGTTGTTGTTATGCTGGTTGTTGTTATGGCTCTTGCTTCATCACTCTATTCGGACAGACATTCGCGAAGTGGTTAGGATCACCACACGCATAGCAAGCTCTTGCGGGAGTAGCGGGGGCAGGAGCTGCTTGTTATCCCTGAGGAGCGGGAAGTGGAGCTGGCAGAGCAGGAGGAGCTTGAACTTGAGCTTGACGGAGACCAGTACGACAATTCACAGTAAAGTAGCTGTAAAGGTTGCAGTGAACACAAAATCGACATGCGATCCCAACAGGATGGTGGTAAGTACAGGTAGGGCACAGTGGGTGAGGACCGGTGTACGTACGTTTTGCAGGAGGTGCGTTGGTCACAGGTGCAGTATCTTGGTGGTTCTGGTTCTGGTTCTGCTATCGGACAGGAACAGCATTGAGAGGAGCGGTAGAAGCTGCACAATTCTTGTTGTGGGTGTTGTTCTTGCACTTGCGGCGTGAAGACTTTGAAGCTTGGGGTGAAGCGGTCTCAGCGGCGTGAGTAGCAGAAATGGCGGTGACTTGATGAAGACTCTTGGCGGCTTTATTAAAGTAACCGGCCTGAACTCGCTTGTCATTAATCTCGGAAACGAGCAGGAAGGTCTCCTCAATTGTTGTAGTCTTGGCTGCTTGGACGAAATCGGCAACACAATCAGGTAAAGCTCGAATATATTTCTTGATTGTGATGTCGGGAGTTGTGACTTGGCCAGGGCAGATGATGCTAAGCTGTTTAAAGCAAGCAGTAAGACCAACATTGTCGCCACCCTCTTGCTTGATGTGCCAGAACTCGTCTTCTAGCTTCTGGAGTTCATGCAGGGGACATAATTCTTTCATCATGATTTCCTTCAATTCCTCCCAAGAAAGTCCATAGGTCGCGTCGTTCCCACGCCTGTTTCGCTCCGCTGTCCACCATTCCAGTGCCCTAGATTGGAAGACACCAGTTGCGTTAACAGTGCGGAGGTTGTCTGGACACCCGCTTTGTCGTACAGTGACTTCAATCGAGTCGAACCATGAAAACATTGCGCTCGGCCCATCTTCCCCAGTGAAGTCCTTGGGTCCACAAGCTTTAAACTGCTTGAAACTGAAGGTCGCTTTTGGTGATTCAGTCCTAGATTCCTCAGAGGACTTGCTAGCGATTTCATTAATCTCGCTGATGATCTACGGAATGACCTTGGCCATTTGCTTGGCGACTAGCGAGGCGATGCGTTTGTCAGCGTGATTGCGGCGAGCAGAGCGAGAAGTATGCGAACCAAATAACGACATTGTCTGCAACAGACATCGTCATAGGATTCAGACGATGTTAGGAAACTTTATTTGTAAGTATTGAAGAAAATCAAAATCAACTGGATCTATGAAGAGATCACAGTCCTGAAGATCACGAACTAGAAAAAGAAGATCAGATGGGACAACTGGAATGCATAGCATCTACTTCAAAGAATCACAAGTTGATCAAGAGCTAAATTGGATTATCAGAAAAGGTCATTTCTGATGGATCTGATGATATTTCTGATGAAATATCATCAGTATTTGACGATTCTGGTCATCAAGAATTTTCTGATGATTTGTTCATCAGAATTTCTGATGAAGTGGTTTATCAGAATTCTGATGAAATACCTACTTGTCTGAAATTGGCTCTGTCATGCCACACTTACCGGAGCAAGTTGACATTAATTGATATCATGATGAAAAAGGCAACTTGAACGTTGGAATCAATGAATATGTCAATTGGCTACTTTTTGCAGGAATTATTGCATGAATAAACTATTGTTTATTCATGCACCAAGCCATCTATAAATAGAAGGCTCAACCAGGAGAAGCAAAGTGAGTTTGAAGCTTAGCATTCACACAAACATCTAAACTCCATTGCCCTCTCACCCACAGAATTCAAGATTCGTTTGTACTAGATAATAATCTTACAATCACCTTGTAAACCATTTTGTTTCAAAGTGATATAAACTTGATAATTCTGTAGGTCTTGTTTCTTGAAAGTCTGATTTCCATTTCCGCACATCTATTTCACATCTACTGAAATCACTTGCCATATTACGTGAAAAGAAGTTGTTTTGAGCCCGAACTGGGGTCAACAATTGGTATCAGAGCAGATTGAATAAACTATTTTCAAACGATCAATCGCTCATCTTCTTTTCTCTAAATATGGCCAGCTTTCAATCCTGGAATAATGCTTTTAACATTGGTTCTATGTCCAAACCTCCGACTCTAGTCAGAGAGGAATACCCCCAATGGAAAATCAGGATGGTCAATTTCCTTAATGGTCATGACCAAGCTCTGTTTCAATCCATTGAAAGGGGTCCACATACACCAATGACTGATATACCTGCTATTCCAGCAACTGACCAATCACCAGCTATCCCTGCCTCCCGCGCTCCCAAAAGTGAAATAAACTGGAGTGCGGAAGACAAGGACCTGGTGGCTGGGGATGAAAGGGCAAAGTCACTTTTAATAATGGCCATCCCCAATGACATATTTTCACAAGTTGATGCATGTGCATCAGCTAAGGAAATATGGGATCAGTTGGAAAATCTTTGTGAAGGAGGAGAAAGGATGAGAAGAAACAAGAGAACAAATAATGTCTCATCTTATGAAAGGTTTAAAAGTTTGCCAAATGAAAGGTTAAATGATACATATCAAAGATTTACAAAACTTTTAAACGAGCTAAAGAAATTTGGTATAACAAAATCAAACGATGAAAGAAACATAAAATTTCTTGATGCCCTTCCTAGAGAATGGAGAAGTCTAACCATGACTTTATCATCAACCTTAGAACTAGGAAACATGAGTCTTCATGACTTATACAGCATCTTGATCCCCAGAGAGGAAGAAATATTTGAAGAAACTATTCAAAGAGGGGGATCTTTAGCTCTTATCTCAAACTCACAAAGATCAACAACAACCAATGATCCACAAACATCAAACAGCCAAAATCTTGAAACTTCTGATGCATCATCAGACTTTTCAGCTTTTGCTAAAGCAATAGCACTGCTCACCAAAACATTTGAGCAGAGGTTGAGGGGAGGTAGCCAGAGATACCAGAGGAGTGACAAAGGAAGGATGGATGGAAGATCTAAATAAGAGATTAGATCTAAGGATAAAGGGAAGGCTAAAGTTGTGTGTTACAAGTGCAAGCAGAGAGGTCATTATGCATCAGAATGCAAGACCAAAAAGCTGAAGGATGTTGCCTATTATGAGAAAAAGCTTGAAGAAGCAACAACAAGTAAGCTTAATTGCTGGAAGAGATACATGGTTATCTGATGATTCTTCTGATGATGAAGAAGAAGAATTGGCAAATTTCTGCCTCATGGCACTCTCTGAAGGACTACCAGAAACTTCAGAACAAAAGGTAAATTTAGACAATCTTGATCTTGAACACAAACTAAACAAGCTCATGTCAGATTTTCTAAATCTGCAAGAAAAACATCAATCAGATATTAGAAAATCTGATGAGTTGCAAAGGACTTTGAATAAAATCATTCTTGAAAACCAACTTCTTATAGAGGACAGTTTAGATCAAAGAGCAAAAATTGAGTTTTATGAAAATGAAAGAAAAGATCTTTACAAGAAAATTAAGGACAAAGAAATCAATGTAAGAGGTTTTCAACAGGCTAAAGAGTTCATAAATTTTATTGAGTCCACACCAAAGAACAAAGGAGAGGGTTTAGGCTATACAAGTTCTACAAGATCAAATAGAAATAAACCCACTATCTTTGTAAAAGCAACTCATCAGATTTCTGATAATTTTGTATCAGAATCTGAATCTGAATCTTGCAAAACAACCTGTTCTGAATACTCTTTTGAAAAACCAAACTTCAAAACAAACAAGAGTGAATGCAGTCAAGAATTTGTAAAAACTCCAGAAGCAGTTCACTCATCTTTTCAAAATTATCCACTCATTCCATCACAAGAGGAAATATCAGAAAATTATGATAACTCTTGTATGTGTGTTGACATACTGAAGCTTGTACAACACCATCTTCAAAAGAAAAATGTAAAATCTGTTAATGGCTCAACATATAACAGAGTTTCTGATGCAAAACCAAGAAGAAGAAAAAATAAAGAAATTAATATTCCATCAGAAACAGTACCCAAGCATGCCTGGGGTACCAAAAACCCTCTAATCACTTCATTTCAGGACCATCATGTGCAGCAGATCTGGTACTGCGACTCAGGAAGCTCCAAGCACATGACTGGGGACAGGAGCTTACTCAGCAACTTTATTTCAAAGCTTGATAGAATGGTAAATTTTGGAAATGGAGTGAAAGGGAGGATCATGGGGTATGGTTGCATAAAGTATGGATGTTTGACCATAGAGAAAGTAGCCTATGTTGAAGGCTTAAAGTATAATTTGCTGAGTTGTGGTCAATTCTGTGACAAAGGTTTTCAGGTAACCTTTTTACCAGAAAAATGCTTGTTAATAGGTATAGATGATAATAAAATCTATTTAAGTGGGAAAAGGATAAGAAAATCAATCTACTATTTTGACTTCAAAGAAGAAAGTGAACATCCAAAACTATGTTTATCTTCAAAACTCAACAAAGGTAGTAGTTGGTTATGGCACAAAAGGCTTGCCCATTTAAATTTCAAAAACCTAAGCAAACTAGCAAGCAAAGGTCTGGTAAAAGGATTACCTTTGATATCCTCAAAGAAGGATAAAATTTGTGAAGCATGTGAAATGGGAAAATCCAAGAGAAGCTCACACAAATCAATTTCTGAGTCTTCTATTTCACAAAATTTGGAACTTTTACACATGGATTTGTGTGGACCCATAAGTACAGAAAGTTTTTCTGGAAAGAAATACATACTAGTAATAGTGGATGACTTTTCCAGGTACACATGGGTAGAATTTTTTAGAAAGAAAAGTGAAACTCTTGATCTGATCATTAATTTTATTAAGAAAATTAAAAATCTGTTAAAACTAACAGTAAGAAGGATCAGATCAGACAATGGAACAGAGTTTAAAAATGCAAAAATTGAGAATTTTCTTGTAAGTAAAGGAATTTCTCATGATTT
>JARYGA010021162.1:0-40248 GCA_030545235.1 Helianthus tuberosus
GGCTAATTTATGCAAACTAGTTACATAAAACGTACCGAACGCATATATGCATAACGGGTAACCGAATGGGTCATGTACAAGTCCCATAAGTTATTATGCTTTAGATATGTTATGATATCAGTAGGATATCAATAATTATACCCAAAAAGATTTTTAAACCAATTTAAGACCCGTAAGGGCATTTTGGTCATTTTGATATTTATAAAAGAGGTTTAATAGTAAACTAATGTTCTGGTCTAAAACATTCTGTAAAAATATTTATTTTATGATGTTAAATCAGTAAGATATCATACACATGCGTGGTTTACCATTTATGGCCAAACTATGCCCCGACAGGGTATTTTGGTCATTTCACATATACCTTTAGAGACAAAATTGGAAGTCTGAGTTCATGACTTATACCTACTATAAAAATATTAAAAATTATTTATAATTTCAGTAGGTAACAAGTCTTGGGTGCTAAATATGGTTTTAAACCATACTATGCACCTAATTAGCGTAAAAGTCGACAATTGACGATATTCGCGATGTTTATGAAATTCTGAGATTTTGATCAGCCTTGAATGATTAAAATATTTTATTTTACATATAAAATCAGTAGGAAAAGGTTTGGCATGTTAATTGTATGCAAATCACATTTTATTAACAAAAGTGGCATTATCGTCAATTATATAATTTATACGAGAACTCAATGATATGGTCAGTATCTAATCTGACCCAACATTCAAAAAATCTCTAAAAATAATATCATAACAGTAGGTAATGAGTTTGGTGCCAAAATTTTGGTTTAAACATGATTTATGCACCAAAGCGTAATTTAATTAATAAAAAGTTCAATTTTACGATATCTTGCATAACTTTGATTTGAGACCAGAAAATATCGTCAAAATAATTTTGACATGTTTATATATCAGTAACAAAGCTATTTGCATGCTTACATATTCAAAAATCTCGTTTCTATACTATAAGGGCATAATGGTCAAAGTTAAGCATAATAACGGAACATGTGCAAAAACTCAGATTTCTAATATGATCGTGTAATATAACCTTATAGGGTTATGCTACATTAAATTACGATCATAACGGAACCTAAAATCAGTAGCAAACTAATCTAATTCGGTTCATAATCGAAAGTCAACGCAGAAGTCAATTGACCAAGCAAACGTGATTCTTAGGAGGTGCCCCCTTTTGAGGGTTTAACACCTACCTAATTACGATCACGTAGCCATGTTCTTTGCGAACAATGGCTTGACCGTTTACGGTCTCACTAAAAGTCAAAGCGTTTATCGAAAACGCTTGACTTTTCGGCTTTAAAAACCAAATAAAATAAACTAGTCACGAAAGGACACTTACAATGGTCCTATGGACTGAATCGAACTCAAAAGAGGTTCCAAAATATTCAGGATCCTCTAGGATTGAGAGATAGCAAGATTGAATGGAATGATGCAAGTTGAAAATTAGAATTGTAAGCCTATTTATAGATTTCAAGAATCCTTATGATCTTGCCATGTGTCTAGAGGTTTACTAGGATCATTCCAGGTGTAAAACCAGGTTTAAAAATCAGTTAGCATGCCTAAGGTATTGCTCAAAAGGTTTGAGTATGTGTGGTAGACAAACAAAGACCCAAAAAAAACAACTTGCTGCAGATGTTTGGGCCTTGGCGGCCCGCGAACGAGACCAGCCAGGCCTACGCGGCCCGCGAGCTGGCCCAGTCCGGTAAACAATGTTTCTGCATTGGCAGATTTAGTCCCTGTCATTTTTTATTTATATATAACTTTCAATAATTACATTTTGAGCACATAAACACCTATATTAGCTGAAGTTACTGTTTGTCCTCTAACGGCACGCGAAGGGCAGGCCCTGAGTGCTCGTGGTCTGCGAAGCAGCCCTGTCCAGGCAACAAATATGCTGGTTGACAGTTCTGGTCCCTGTCTTTTTGTTCAGCTTTTAAATCTTTCATAAATGACATATATGGCACCTAACTTTCTAGTTTTAAGTATAATGTTAATATCAAGTATGAAAACTCATATGGCCAACCTTAGGCACACTCGGGAGTTTAACTAATCATTATGAAGTTTCTGTTTCTTTCAAAAGGCCCCTCAAAAGCGTAGTTTCGCTAGTTGTCGCTTTTAGTCCTTTTAACGCACAAAGTTGTGCGTAACATCGTTTAATG
Source organism: Helianthus tuberosus (assembly GCA_030545235.1). Classification (NCBI taxonomy): domain Eukaryota; kingdom Viridiplantae; phylum Streptophyta; class Magnoliopsida; order Asterales; family Asteraceae; genus Helianthus; species Helianthus tuberosus. The sequence continues at coordinate 2,174 of JARYGA010021162.1, forward strand.
TTATTAAAGCCTTTCATGGCCCATATTAGGCATTCCCGAGCGTATGCTCAAATATTACGACTCTCCAGTCCACTTAAATGGTCATTCAAAGGTGTAATTATAGACGTTGACGATTTTGGTCCCTCTAACGCGCAAACTTGCGCGTATCATCGTTTAATAGCATCAAAGCCCTGTGCAATCCATATTAAGCTTTCTCAAGAGTATGATTGCACTTCAATACTTCGGGTTCGTTAAAAGGTCACTCAGAGGTATAATTAAACATGTTGACGCTTTTAACCCCTATAACTTGCAAACTTGCGCGTAATTTCACTTATTGGCGTAAAAGCCTTAAATGGCCAATATTAGGCATTCCCGAGAGTATAATCAATATCATGAAGCTCTCGGTTTGTTAAAAGGTCACTCAGAGGTAAGAATTAACGTGTTGACGCTTTTAACCCTTCGACGCGCAAACTTTCAAATAATTATGCAAACGGCTCCTCTCGACCAACAAGTGGCTTATTTGTGAATATGAATACCGTGTAACATCATTCAGAGGCTTAGTTTAAGCATGTTGAAACTTTTACTCCTTTCGTATTCAAAGTTTTTGATTTTTCGCAAAATTAGACCTTTATAGTCAACGTTTGACTTCATTAGGATTTAGTACACGTGTCAACACATCATTGGTCGTGATTTTACGAGGTGTTACAGTTATGTAGGAAAATCGGCATCTAGCTAAGGTATTCAAAGGTTTAAGGCACAAAAAATTCAAGAAGAAAGAGGCTGATGACAAAGAAGATTTGTATGAGAAATTAGATTAGCATTTTTTTTTCATTTTCTATTTTTTTAGGGGATCAATTCCAGTTGATTGTTATCTAATTCTCCACTAATAAAATACATTATATCTGTAAAAAAAATTTATAAAACACCAAAAAATACAAACACCAAACGCCTAATGGTATGAAAACTGTGAGAACGGATATTGGCGAAGCACGTTGTTGCTATATAAAACGCTAAAAAATGCCAAAACTAATAATGAAATTACTTTAACACATTATTATTAAAAACACCAATAATTGACTAAACGCCATTAAAACAATGTATAAAACAACGTGTCATCTTTATCTAAACACGATTAAAAACAAAACGCCAAACCCTGAAAAGATGAGAAGTGTTACAGTCTTAACAGATGAAGCTGAACAAAACAGTAACTGCAAACAGTAACTGCAAACAGTAACTGCAAACAGTAACTGAAACGACAGAAAACTTTATTACTAACATTTATTATATTAAAAGCCACGCCATCGTAATTGAATATATTTATCTTTCCAAAACTCCATAATTACCTTTCACATTATAGGCCTGCATCCTACATGGCACAACAATCGATACACATAAAAAAATTACCGATGTTTTTTACCGCCAAAAACATATATCTACGTGGGGCAAAAAAAAGCTCATTATATTAGTACAACAGCTAAACAGAGCTTTACACTCCACACATTCACTAAACACGCCACACATTGTCTAAAACGTCATACAATTTAAAAAAATGGCTCAGGTTGTTGCATGGAGGTTTCAGAGGTTAGAGGGACGTTACGTCCTAAAGTTCTCTGACAGGAGAAGGGTGAAAGTTAAAACAATCAAGGCCATACTTAGTATGGACGAAGTCGTTCAGAGGGATATTCTAGCCCTTGGGATTCCAGTGGCTTACGATTGTGAAAGGACTCGAACGGTAATAAGAAGATTAAAGAGAAAATTTCCAAAAGATGATGATGATGATGATGATGACGATACTGATCTACCAAAAGTTACCGGTTGGATTCTAGATGAACAATCAAGAACAGTGAACGTGAGCTATCAACACGGGGTGGATTATTCATTGACAATGCACGAAGTGTTGAACACAGAGAGACTACATCTTTTTGAACAGCTCTGTGATTTAGCACCTTCGAACGATGTAAGATCCAGCGTTGTGAATACATTCAAGTATAGGATACAACAAAGAAGAGACAAGATTATGGCATTATATGCCAATGAACAAGATGATGATGAGTTTGATGAGAGTGATGAACAAAGCGATGGTTACATCTCTGATGTAATACCATCCACAGAAGACTATTAGTTTTTGTTTGATTTCGTCTTAGCTGTACTCTTTTAAATTCCTAATGAATTTAAAAACGTCATGAACGTCAAGAAATTTACCTTGATAACATATGTGAACTGTTGAAATCTACAAAAACGCCTAATGAATTTGGGAACACCATGGACGAAAAGAATTTATAATTACTAATTGATTTTATTGAATTTGGGGACGCCATAAACGCCAAAATATTTACTATGCACGTGATCTAAAAAACAATAAAAACGCCATGTAGTTGTTGAATCTAACTAAACGCCAAAAAATCATACATACCAAAAAAATGAAGCTGTGTGGTGAGACGCATTGAAAAAAAGAATATAAAAGGACAAAAAGCCCCTCCGCCCTTCACTATATCGCGTGCCATGTGTTGGGCCAGGATCCGTTCTCACCGTTCTCACACTTTAGGGCGTTTTCTCCTGATCCCGTCCCTATATATATATATATATATATATATATATATATATATATCTACACATAGGAGAAGGTGCGACGCAGAACACTAAATATTGCGAGAACACGCTGAACAAAATGCATCACCCATTTTTTCAATCATAAAAACCTAAAAAGTAAATGAAAATGTTACAAATGTAAGATTTATTGTTTCTTACACTATAATTCAAAATAAAAAATGAAAAATTTTCAGTTTTTATATAACCTACACATATGTATGTTAAATTACCTACATGTATGTAGGCTATGTGTAGGTAAAAATATATGGTTTTTTCATATATATATATATATATATAATACACATATGAATGTAAGAAACATAAAATTTTAAAAAAATGAACCTTAAATCCCAAAATTTAATGATTTAGAGTTGTTCTTTTTGGTTCTTGCATTAATTAGTGTTCTTTAATGATACTCATCCTATACACATATATATACATACATTTTTTTTAAATTACTGTTAAATAAAAAGTTATAAAAACAATTATATTTACAATATATATACATAAATACGCACCTTTATATATTTTAGTTAATTAAAATAGTGCTAGCATAAATATGTGCCACTAAAACACAAATGTTTATTAATTATATAAATATAAATGTCTGTTAAAATCAGTGATATAATAAATGTTAGTAACTTTTATTATATGCATCAATTAGTAGAAAATATAAAATATAAACTAAAATATAAAAAGTACGTGTTTATGTATATATATTATTGTACGGGATCAGGAGAAAACGTCCTAAAGTGTGAGAACGGATCCTGGCCCAACACGTGGCAGGGGGCGCTAAATGATATGCAGGGATACGATTGTCCTTTTGTACGTTCCCTCCTTATTCGCGTTATAAATCTGTTTCAAATTAAAACTCCAAAGATTTTGTATTAGCTGTTACCACATTTCCAAGCTTTCTCAGATCTATAACTTGGATTCTGTTTGACAAAGTAATATTTGATGATGCTTCATATTTTTTTCCAGAAAATCATGCAACACATATACAACAGATATGACGTTTTGTTCTTTTATGCTTGTTTCATTGTTTATTATTTTTTTTTCAAATTAATATTTCATAATGTGTTGTATGTTTTCAATGGCGTTGTTCATGTATCCAATTTATTCGTGTTTTCATTGGTAGTAAAACAATTAGTAAAAACTGATTCATTATTAATTTTAATTCTCGTTTTTTATCTAGTTTTCTTCTTGTGTTTTTATGGTCATTGGCGTTTTACACCTGATTAGTTTTGAACATTATTTAGTAATATTTGTAAACATCAGTAATTACTATTTGTTAATTTGTGTAAACATCAGTTTTGTTAGATTTGGCGTTTTCATTATCATGTTATATTTGTTAATTATTCATGTTGTTATTTATTTTTAATTATTCATGTCATGGCGTTTTGATTATCACGTTGCATTAGAATTGTTAATTCATTATATTTGTTAATCAATCAAGTTATGGTGTGTGTATTATGGCGTTTTCAAATTATCTGTTTATTATGTCTTGTTTATTATTCAATTAATGACGTTTTCATCGATAATGGTATCATGAGACATTTTCTATTTTTTTAATGGCGTTTTTCTGAAATTTGTTCCTCGCTGTATTTTCTCAGACGAAGGTGCTTCCTCGAATGTAAGGTTTTGCCACAAAACTAGTTTACCATTTATCATTCCTGACGTTAGTGAAGAAATAAAGCCAAAAAAGGACATGATATTCACAAGCTTCGATGATTGTTATTCAATGTATGTTACGTATGCCAAGGCTTGTGGATTTTCAGTCAGGAAAGGGACTGAAAAGATAAACGCCAAAGGTGTAAGACATATTAAGTATTACATATGTACGAGAGCTGGGGTATATAAGGACAAGAAGGTTGATACATTGGACCCCAATCAAAAGGAACGGTTAGTGCGATCCAAATTTTCAAAGAGTACTGATTGTGGTGCACTGTTATGTGTAATTTTTGAGGCTGGATCGTGGAAGGTCTATAAGTTTGTGAGGAACACAACCATGATCTTGTTGAACGTCCTGATAAGCATTTTCTTCCAACTGAACGACACCTCACTCAGCTCCAGAAGCATGTTATACACAGATGTCTAAGTTGAATTTGGGTCCAGTTAAGGTGTTTAATGTTATGAAGACTTGTTTTGGTGGTTTTGAAGACGTTGGTGCAAATAAAGTTGAATTTAAGAACTACAAGAGGAAAAATAATTTGTTTATAGGGGAATACGACACTGAGATGGTTGTGAGACATTTGGATGAAAAAAACAGTCCCAGCCTAATTTCTCGTACGATTACTTCACAGACGAAGACAATCATTTGAAGGGAATTTTTTGGTGTGACGATCAAGCCAGACGTAATCACCACGTGTTTGGTGATGTGATTTCGTTTGACGCCACGTATCGTTCCAACAAGTAATATTTTATAATTCAACTTCTTCTGTTCATTTGGCGTTTTCACTGGTTACATGCATTGGCGTTTTATAAGTTTACATGCAATGGCGTTTTTGTTATCCTTTCATTTCGCATGGCATTTTCATATGCAGATATGCTATGGTGTTTGTACCGTTCACTGGTATAGACAATTATCACTGCAATGTTACATTTGGTGCTGCATTATTGTCGTTAGAAACTGCTGATACGTATATTTGGTTGCTGAGAGTTTTTCTAAAAGTTGTTCGTTCTCAACCAAAAGTTGTTGTCACTGACTAAGATCCAGCAATGAAGAAGGCTATTTCTGCTGTATTTGTTGACACGAGGCATCGTTTATTCATGTGGCATGTGATGCATAAACTTTCTTTGAAGGTTGATTTCCTTATTTTTATGTTTGGCGTTTTAAGATGTATGCCGTTCTTTAACCTCGTTACAAATTTTCATGTAAGTTTGTCTGTGTGTAATATATATGTTTTTTTGCATGGTGTTTTCGTGTTTTACATAGGTTGGTGTTAGGCTATGTAATTCCACCAATTTCAAAGAACGTATTTGTGGTGTTGTATGGACGGATATTCTTACACCCGAAGAGTTTGAATCAGAATGGGAAGTGGTCATCGGAGAGTTCAATCTAGCAGATAATAACTGACTATCTGATATTTTTGCACTCACGAAATCTTGGATCCCTGCATACTATAGAATGGAAGAGCTGTCGGGCCTTATGTGAACGACATCGAGGTCGGAGAGTGAGAATCATTTTTTGGTCAAGTGTGCAATTCAAAAGCAACTCTTGTTGAGTTCATGACTCATTACGAAACTGCAATAGAAGCACAACGTCACACGCACCGAAAAAATGATCATGAATCTCGATACAAACGCCCCTAGTTGAAGAGTAATTACCAAGTGTTGGAGGGCCAAGCTGCTGACATATGTTGGTGCATTTATGTCTATCGCCCTCGTCAATACAATTCGTAGCTGAAATGGAATGATACATAGCCTTATATTGTAATATTGAGATAGAAAAGGGCAAGGTGGCATTATTGTAAATAAGGAGAAATCCCTTATATCATTGGCCTATAAATAGAACCCATAGGGTTAGAGTTTAGAACTTTTGCCATTTTGCTACTTTGGAGAGCTTTGGAGCTACAGAGAGAAAGTAGAGAGAGAAAGGCAAAAGGTGATTCACGTGACTTGTAACTTTTCAGATTATTCAATCGAATCACATATTATAGTACGTTCGTGTGCTCGGTCCACGCACGTGTACGGATTCCGCACGTCACACGTGTCATACGCAAATCAAAACCGATCCTACAAGTGGTATCAGAGCAGGAGCTCAATTGCACAGATCAAACACACAAGAATTCACGGGAATTCATCAGATTCAGATCAAAAATCGTATCAGATTTGTCATACTTCTTCCTCTACATTTTTTCTTCACAAAAACGCAAAATTAACGAGGTTTTCACAGTTAAAATTGGCTGAAATTTTAACACATTGTGCGAAAATCATTGTTTTAAAAGCCTACAAATTTTCAGATCTAAATTCCAAGTAGATTGAGAGAAATATTAAATTTTTGGTCTGAAAAATGTTAAAAATAGTTGTTGTTCATGATCATCGGAGGGCCATTCGTTAAATTTTAGTGTCCTCCGATCGGAGGAGTAGTTAATAATTGAAAACTAACGAAAGACCTTTCGATCGAAGGAGGAGTTTTAATTGTTGACATTTAACGAAGGGTCTTTCGTTCGAAAGACCGTTCGATCCAAAAGTCTTCCAATTCATTCATCATAAAAAGTCAACAGATCAATTATAACTCAGGCCCACGTGAATGGTTCAGTAGTTTACCTCAGTCCATTAATTCTTGCAGTCCTATAAGCTCCTAATTGAATATCATTGTCACGAGATGACAATTTATTGTCTGACAATTGCATGTGAATTCATTATAAGCTACATGTGGTTGTTAGTAGTTCAAAGTTTAGATTAAATCAAATTGTCCTATTCAATTTTAACTGTTTGACCCATGTGATTGATTTTGTTAGGCTGCTCGGTATGGAGGACGGTGAAGAAGACGTCGCCGGAGCAAGACGGGGGGGGGGGGGGGGGGGGGGGGGGCGGCGTGGTGTTCTGGACGGCGACGGGGGTGGCCCACATGTTTTGGTTCGTCGCAAACGGCACAACTCCGACGGGGAGGACGATGACTGGACGGCGACGGGGATGGCGGCACGGTGTTTGGTCCGTCGCTGAAGCAAGCCGGAGCGGGGATGACCCCCATACCGAGCAGCCTAACCAATAGTATTACATTTGATTCTTTTTGATTGATTGGCCATTTTAATATTTGTCATTATTGTTCACCAATCGATTGGCCATGTTTTGATAATATGTATTTCTTGTGTCAGTATATCACATGGAGGTTTGATATATTCACATGAATGATTCTTAGATCACAAGGTTCAAAAAGTTTGCATCAAATAACTAAAAAAAATTAGTGGTCCAATAAGGTTTGATTTAAGTGAAATTAGATCAGTTCCATTATGTCAACAATCAAATAGTGAGATTTTAATCATGCCCATGTGGTTCGGTCCAATAGGATTTCAAGTGAAGTGGAGAATATTTCTAAGTCCAATTTGATAAGTTTTTAGCTATTAACACACTGCATTTAACGAAAGGCCTTTCGATCGAAAGACCTTTCGATCGAAAGACCTTTCGATCCAAAACACTTTTGCTACACAATTATAGTTGTTGAAATCTGAACGGAAGGTCATTCGTACGAATGACCATTCGTTAAATGACATTCGATCAAGCTACTTTCTGATTGTTTGTTGATTAGTTCAATTAAGAAGCCCATTTGTCTTCATGTGTTATCGGCCCAATAAAGTGAGTTAGTAGCAGCCCAGAGTCAAGTGATTCAATATACTCGTGTGGTTCAATTGAATGTTCAGTAAGTAATATTGTGTTGGTCCAATCAACAATTACTTCATTTGAATTAGAAGAGTAACTTGATTCAACAAGATGTTGTGATAACTCATTAATATTGGTTGGTCATTTGTATCAAGAATCAAGCCCATCCGGAGTCCAAACAAGTGTAAATTGATAAGAGCATATCAGGCCCAGTTGTGGTTTAACAAAAGCTCATTCGATTGGACTTATTCAGAAAATATTAGTGGTTCATTTGCTATATTTGACATTGGTTTCATTTGAGCCCAAAAGAAAAGAATCATTCGAGTCATCAAAGCCCATTCGAACTGTAATTCTGAAGTTGTTCATACAGATCTGAAAGGTGTCAATCCGCACGATTCCACCGTCACACATTTTTACATATTCAGTTCGTCTTTAAACTGATCGTTTGTTTGCGTATTTGTAGGTGATTAAAGGTGATAAACGAGAAGAAAAACAAGGAATCAACCGTCATGGCTGAAGAGTTCTACAACACGTTTTACAAGGCGTTCACGTCCGAATCTTCCGAAACATCGACTGTCACACCGAAAAGCTTATCGAAAGCAATGACTGAAAATATTAACTGTAACATTCCTATTTTAATCATATAAATTATAGTTTTGGTTAAATTTATTAACCACTAGTAACTAGTAACTAGTTTTATTTTTAATATAAATATTCAACCCAAATAGTTTTAAACAATATTTTATATAGTTAGTTGAAATATTATATTAAATTAATTAGCTTGTATATGAGTAACCTTTCTATATAAAATAAAAGTATATAAACTTATTAGACGGGTAGATTACATGTAAGTTGACTGTAAAAAATATGAAGTACCTAGACGGGTCCAGGAACCATTTAATAATTAAAATACATTACATTTGAACATACTCTATTTTTAATGAAACTTGGTTCAAAATGTAGATAAAAATATACTCATTCTAAAGACATATTCATTATTTTCTAGAACGTCATATTTTATAAGTTATACGCGCCAGTTCTGTAAAGCAGGTAAATTAAATAAAATCCATATAATAATAAAATAATAAACTATATATATGTTTGAAATTCAAACTACTTTCGTGTCCTATCTTAGTAATAAAAAAAATTATAATAATAAAAATAATATAATAAATGGATACATATGAATTTGAAAGAACTGTCATGTCCTTTTTCATATTTCATATCCTTCATCTTTTCATATAATAAATAAGAGTTAAATGCTTGGTTGGTCCCTGTGGTTTGCAAAAATTGCAGACTTGGTCCCAATGGTTTACTAATTACACGCGTGGTCCCTGTGGTTTTCAAAAATGCACTCGGTTGGTCCCTAGCCCTAACATCAGTTAAATTTCTCCGTTAAGTCCCTGTTAAATGACCAAAATACCCTTGCTTATTAACAAATACATAAACAGATCAATCTCTCACCTCTCTCTAACTCTCTTTCTCTCTCTCTCAGCTCTCTCTCTCTCTAGTTCTTTATTCTCACCACCACCCACCCTACCACCACTACCACACACCTGCGGCCACCGCCACCTAACAACACCGCCCCCTAACCACACCGCCGCCACCACCTTACTCCCTCTCTCCTCTCTCAACACTTTCTCTCTCTAAAAAAACCCACTTCAAAACTACCACATGATCCATTGCATCCTCATTCATCCGAACCTCAATCGTAACCTCATCCTTACACGGCACAACCATATTATACAACTTGGCTATCAAATCCTGCCTACTCTTAAGCTCCATCGTCGCCACCAAATCCTGACAATACCTCCGCCCACTCGCGTAGAACTTAAACACATTCTGCCCTTCTTTCATCAACAACGGCGAGTTATCGCCTTCACCCACACCTAACAAGCTAAAATTCTTATCGAAAATCGTATCTATGGTTGTGAATTTGGCGGCCCAAGCTAAAGCTAAGTTTTCATTCTCCTTCTTACCAGTAAAGTAATTAACAGCAAACATAATTAAAAAAGACACACAAATCATTTCAACTGCATAAGCCCTAATTCTCTTACTCAACGAAACCGGTTCCAAAACCCTAGCCTTTTCATTTTCATCCAATACAGAGTCATCCGACGTCGTTTTAATGACTTCCGGTGGAGTAATAACATTATTATTATCAACTGGAAAACCTTCAAACTCATCTTCATCCCAGTAATCAAAGGACGTGGTTTTGGGGTTTAGATCGGGATCCGATTGGGGAACAGGGGGGCCGTGGTGGGATTCGGGATCGGAGGGGGTGAAGAGGGTGGTGGGGGGCGGAGGAGGGCGGCGGGGGAGGTCGGAGAGGGGTGGTTGGAACAAAACGGTGTCGTCTTCGAGGTCATCGTCGGCGTCGAAGCCTTCGAAGTGGGAGTCGGCGGAGATGTGGTGGAGGAGGAGGGAGAGGAGAGCGATGAGGTAGAGGAGAGTGTCGCCTCGAGGGGAGAAGAAGAACGAGGATCGTGGAGTGGAGGTGTTGGATTGATCTCGAACTGGATGGAGAAGAAAGGAAATGGTGGTGGGGGGCGGTTTATAGAGAGAAAGGAGGTGGGTTATAAAGAGAGTTAATAAGCAAGGGTATTTTGGTCATTTAACATGGACTTAACTGAGAAATTTAACTGATGTTAGGGCTAGGGACCAACCGAGTGCATTTTTGAAAACCACAGGGACCACGCGTGTAATTAGTAAACCATTGGGACCAAGTCTGCAATTTTTGCAAACCACATGGACCAACCAAGCATTTAACTCAATAAATAACTTTTGATTTCTTTGAATTTTAGTACACATATCAAGGATAAACAGATAAGAACAAAAATAAGTATAAAATAATAAAATATTAAAATATTGAATCCACAAATGAATTTGAGATGTCGTGTATGCTTCCAAATTCAATAAAGGGTACGTGTCAAATTGAGTCACCTAAGAAATATTATTTTCTATTGGCCAACAAGTAACTCTACATACTATATATACCTATTCACAAATGTAAACCAAAGAGCTCCCATCTTTCATTCAGCCTCTTTCGAACTCTCTCTCTCTCTCTCTCTCATTGTTATTCTTTTTATTTTTCCTATAAAAATAATAATAAGATTCTGCCTCGTTTTAAGTGTTTTAACTCCCTATCACCGCTACCCGGTTCGATTGATCTGAGCCCCATAACACATGTCAGGGCTCTGCCCGACTAAGTTGTTGGGGTTCTGTCTCGTGACATAGGGACAAGGTTGAATTAGGGGTATTATACTTAACACGAGTGCATTATATATTTTTAATAATCCAGAAGTTATACCCAAAATTTATACCAGGAGGCTTTCTAATTGAACCCTAAAGTTACAAAGTGAGTCCATTTTCTTCTCACTATTTTATTCCCTTTTTCTTTGTAATATAATTATATTCAAAAATGTCCCAAACCATAACAACTCTCACCAAAACTATTATATTTTTATTATTATTATTATTATTATTATTATTATTTATATTTTGTCTAAAAAGAAACCCTAATTGAGACACCCAAGTAATCCTACACAATTCCTAAAATTTTCAGAACAATCCGAATTAGGATCAGAACCCCTAAAACTCAGGGGGGGGGGGGGGGTTTCCCTATTGACGATTATCCATATATTTTGCTGTCAAAATCGAATTTCTACGAAACGTCGACTCAGCAGGCCTAAGCTGGAGACCAAACATGCCTACCCTACTTTGGCATTCCCCGCGACACGCGACAGGTGCGGGAGACTCTGTCGCGACACGCGGGAGGTACCAATTGAGGGTATAAATACAGGGGTTTGGGGTTTGAACAGTTCACTTGTTTCGACGTCAAAATTCAATTCAGGCACCGAGATATAATCCGATTACTACAAAACACACACTAGCTCGAATTCTGCTACGATATAGGGTAATAACTCGATCGCTATTACGATTCATTTTACAAAATAATAATACTAAAATATTTTGTAATAACTTCATTACGGTGTATATATTACATAAGTAAATATAAGTTATTTTACATAGTATGGTAAAATACTAAAATTTATTTAAAAGTGGTGACCATTTACATATATAAAAAAATACGTAATAAATAATCTATATTACATTTGCTTTACAAATATAATATAATGGTTGGTCATGTCAAAACAACTTGTTCTTATTATATTTCAATCTCTAGGACATAGTATGAAAAATATGGTTACTAATAGTATACTATCATATTGTTTCACAATTAAAACAAATTGGAACTCTAAACAATGATACACTAACTCTATTGTCTTTTAGTGTGTCTTTGCAATTCACTAATCTCAACACTTTGATTTTCTCAAATCATTTTTCATGCTTTTATTTCATTTGGAACTTGTCAATTCTAAGTCTTCCTCAGTTGCCAATCAAAGTAAGTTTTCTTTTGAAAAAAAAAAATATTAATTCTGAAAGTTCTTCACATTCATTTTAAAAATATCTAGTGATCATATATCTTTTGGCTTGAACCTAGTCACCTTAGAAATTATATCATTTCATCTCATTCATTTGTCATCAATTTCTTGAATTAATTCAGTTGAACCATTGAATCCTACTTATGGTATAACTCGTATTCACAAAATTTGATATTTTAATTCTGTGTCATCTACCTTAATATTATTTTTATTGACTAAAATATGACATAAGTCTAAAAGAAATATCGTAACCCAAATCTCAAGGACGAGATTTAAATCAAGGTGGGGAGAATGTAACATTCCTATTTTTATCATATAAATTATAGTTTTGGTTAAATTTATTAACCACTAGTAACTAGTTTTATTTTTAATATAAATATTCAACCCAAATAGTTTTAAACAATATTTTATATAGTTAGTTGAAATATTATATTAAATTAATTAGCTTGTATATGAGTAACCTTTCTAAATAAAATAAAAGTATATAAACTTATTAGACGGGTAGATTACATGTAAGTTGACTGTAAAAAATATGAAGTACCTAGACGGGTCCAGGAACCATTTAATAATTAAAATACATTACATTTGAACATACTCTATTTTTAATGAAACTTGGTTCAAAATGTAGATAAAAATATACTCATTCTAAAGACATATTCATTATTTTCTAGAACGTCATATTTTATAAGTTATACACGCCAATTCTGTAAAGCAGGTAAATTAAATAAAATCCATATAATAATAAAATAATAAACTATATATATGTTTGAAATTCAAACTACTTTCGTGTCCTATCTTAGTAATAAAAAAAAATTATAATAATAAAAATAATATAATAAATGGATACATATGAATTTGAAAGAACTGTCATGTCCTTTTTCATATTTCATATCCTTCATCTTTTCATATAATAAATAACTTTTGATTTCTTTGAATTTTAGTACACATATCAAGGATAAACAGATAAGAACAAAAATAAGTATAAAATAATAAAATATTAAAATATTGAATCTACAAATGAATTTGAGATGTCGTGTATGCTTCCAAATTCAATAAAGGGTACGTGTCAAATTGAGTCACCTAAGAAATATTATTTTCTATTGGCCAACAAGTAACTCTACATACTATATATACCTATTCACAGATGTAAACCAAAGAGCTCCCATCTTTCATTCAGCCTCTTTCGAACTCTCTCTCTCTCTCTCTCATTGTTATTCTTTTTATTTTTCCTATAAAAATAATAATAAGATTCTGCCCCGTTTTAAGTGTTTTAACTCCCTATCACCGCTACCCGGTTCGATTGATCTGAGCCCCATAACACATGTCAGGGCTCTGCCCGACTAAGTTGTTGGGGTTCTGTCTCGTGACATAGGGACAAGGTTGAATTAGGGGTATTATACTTAACACGAGTGCATTATATATTTTTAATAATCCAGAAGTTATACCCAAAATTTATACCAGGAGGCTTTCTAATTGAACCCTAAAGTTACAAAGTGAGTCCATTTTCTTTTCTCACTATTTTATTCCCTTTTTCTTTGTAATATAATTATATTAAAAAATGTCCCAAACCATAACAACTCTCACCAAAACTATTATATTTTTATTATTATTATTATTATTATTATTATTATTATTATTATTATTATTATTATTATTATTATTATTATTTATATTTTGTCTAAAAAGAAACCCTAATTGAGACACCCAAGTAATCCTACACAATTCCTAAAATTTTCAGAACAATCCGAATTAGGATCAGAACCCCTAAAACTCAGGGGGGGGGGGGGGGGGTTTCCCTATTGACGATTATCCATATATTTTGCTGTCAAAATCGAATTTCTACGAAACGTCGACTCAGCAGGCCTAAGCTGGTGACCAAGCATGCCTACCCTACTTTGGCATTCCCCGCGACACGCGACAGGTGCGGGAGACTCTGTCGCGACACGCGAGAGGTACCAATTGAGGGTATAAATACAGGGGTTTGGGGTTTGAACAGTTCACTTGTTTCGACGTCAAAATTCAATTCAGGCACCGAGATATAATCCGATTACTACAAAACACACACTAGCTCGAATTCTGCTACGATACAGGGTAATAACTCGATCGCTATTACGATTCATTGTCCGATCGATCAATGTACTCAATGGATGTTTAAGTGCTGCCCACATTTGGGTGATGCTTTGTCATTAATCGTTAATTCGATGGATGTTTAAGCATAGCACTTTGTCATTCGTTGTGAGGGTTGATATCGTGAGTTATCGTAATTGCTGTATTAAGTTACCTACCTAGTTCGTGTGCACTAGGTTACAAGGCTAAATCAATAGGCTAAGCTCTGCCTGTATAAATCTGCAATATATCAAGGATTATCTGTAGACTAAACTTTGGCCGTATGAATCTGCATGATTATAAGTGAGTCATTCTCTTTTTATCTAATTACTTTCAAAATCATGTTTATTATCAAAAGTTATAATTACAGTGATTAAGTTTATGTAATCACCAAGTTACAGCCGGTATGTGGGGTTTTGTATACATTACTTGATAATCTTCACCATTGGGGCAGCCAAGGGGTGATATGACCATAATCACAGACACCATTGGACGAATGGGCCAATGGGTCGAGTGATAAAGTACTGTGGGTAGTTGGTTGATATCAGAAACATTGTAATCTTCCTTAATACTGTAAATTATAACAAACAGGTCGTTTTATTAAATAGAATGATTCACTCAGTATTTCCCGCTGACAAAACCTTTTTAAAACGCGTTTCAGGTAATTACAGTAGATCGGAATAAGAGATGGATACGGCACTGAAAGGCTTCCAGAAGTGGCTTATTTTATTAATTAAATCAAATTAAGAAATATTGGTTTATGTAATTGGGTTTATCCCTTAATAAAGCTACCTTTGTAAAACATGGGTTTATCCCATCTATTTAATAAATAAGAATCTGGTGTTTTCTAAACTCTGATATTTTCCTAACTCACGATCCTGATGAAATTTTCGCGGCAACATTTTTCAAAATAATCACCGGTACCACTGGGCTGTTCACGACTCCCGATTCCGTCCAGGGTGGGTCGGGGGTCGTGACATTAACCATGATAATTTTTACTGAACCCATTCGAAACCACCAAAGCTCGACAGTATTGAAGATTATACATGGTGGAAAGAACGATTCATCAACTGGGCCAAAGCTTATGCGCACGAAAGCTGGTTTTGCATCGAATTCGGATACAGTAGACCAGTCGATGATAAAAACGAAGAAATTCCACTCAAAAGCTTATCCGTTGATGACAAAAAGAATTTCTCAGACGAACAACGAATGATTGCTCTAATCCAACAGTCGATTAGAGATGATATCTTCGCATTACTTAATCACGATGGCTCATCTAAATCAGTGTGGGAAGCATTTCGGGTTAAAGCTGAGGGGTAAACAAATCAAAAAGAACAAAATAGCTTTACTTAAAAAAGAATTTGATTTGTTTGATGGTCTCAAAGGTGAATCTCTACGACAAATGATTGAAAGATTTTGTCACCTTAAAATTGAACTTGATAGGTTTGAAATTGTTAAAACACGTGAAGAAATCATTGACAAAATCATTGAAGCGTTACCACGAGCTGATTAGTGGAAAACGTTTGTGTTTATCTTGAAAAATGATGTGTTGTTTGATACAATTATTCTTGATGTTTTGATAGAAAAGATAGAAAGTCATGAGCTTGAGCTGCAAAAGCAAAGCAAGATGAGCAGTTCTTCGCATCACTAGAATGTCAGTCTTTACTACAAGGGCAGTGTACCTTCAGTAACAGTTAGTGAATCACCAAAGACTGAATACAGTGTTGAAAAGATGAAAGACTCACAGAAAAGCTCATCAACCTACAATCCAGGATATCATTCATCGTCAACAACATCAAACTTTGAAGAACCTGATGAGATTCTCTGCAACATCGCTTTAAAGCTAAAGAATTCTCCGGCAATGAGAATCAACGCTGTCAAACAGCAAATGAGTTTTCTGGGATCAATTCTGGAATCATACGAAGATCTGGTAGCTGGGAAAATTGGAAATTCTGAACTGACAAAGGAAGTTTATGACCAGATAGATCCAGAGGAGATAGAACTCATTGATCAATTTGGCAAGCTGCATTTGACGAGCTCAGCGGTTCATGGATATTACTGGCAGACAATCAATCTGTGGACCATCAACAAAGTTGGGATTCGACAAATCCAAAGTGACCTGCTTCAAATGCAAGCAAAAGGGTCATTTCAAAAGAGAATGCAGAAACTCTGCTGTTGAAGAAACCGCTAATCCGTTTAAAGAAGATTACTATCAAAAGGTGATCTATCACAAGAACAGAGATGAATCACCAAGGTTGAAACAAATTGAAGATAATTCAGAGAAAGAGAAGTCAAGAGCATATGTTGTGATTCAAGATGATGAAGGGTATGACTGGAGTAAAGTACTTCCTGAAGAGGATGCTGTCGGTTACACGTTCACAGCACATTGCAAAACTATATCAACGAACAAACAAAGTGCATTTGTTGCTGAGATAAAAGAGAAAACAAAAGAAGAGATTCTGAAAGAGAAGACATACAGAGAAAGATGTATTGTTGGGTATCGAATCGAAGAAATGGAGAAAGAATATGAAGAAGCAAAGAATTATGGAAGATATGACAAGAAACGAGAATGTTATGTCAACAGCAAAGGAGAACCAGTTGTCCACCGAAAGGAAGTGGTGTTTGACGATGTTCTTGCAGTAATCCCTCTATCCGACGAGTACAAAAGAAGAGATTCTGAAAGAGAAGACATACAGAGAAAGATGTATTGTTGGGTATCGAATCGAAGAAATGGAGAAAGAATATGAAGAAGCAAAGAATTATGGAAGATATGACAAGAAACGAGAATGTTATGTCAACAGCAAAGGAGAACCAGTTGTCCACCGAAAGGAAGTGGTGTTTGACGATGTTCTTGCAGTAATCCCTCTATCCGGCGAGTACTATTCAAATGTTGCAAAAGATAAACATTATGAGAAAAAGCTGGATAAAATCATCAGAGATGTCATGACTGCGAGTCTAAGACAAAGAGATGAAGAGAGGATGAAGAAGAATGTTGAAAATCTGGTGGATGAAATAAAGAAGGTTGCTGAGGAAAAGAAAGAGGAAGATGTCAAAGAAGAAAAAGGTGAAAAAGAAGAAAAAAACAAGAAAAAGAAGTTGTTACTGAAGAACAGCAGAATGAAGAGGAACTGAAGAACAAAGAAGAAGTTGATGTGAAGGTTGAAAGTTCGGTTGAAGAGATCGGTGCTAATGGTGCTGGTGGGAAACAACAAGAAAAAGAAGTTGCTCAGACACAAGAGAAAGCCGAAGTGCCAATCACTGAGGTAAATACTTCAACTGAATCTCAAGTCTTAAATATAATTGTTGAACAGTGCAAGAAATGCATGGATACGTGCAGTGCTTGTACTGAAAAAGATGAAAAATTCAAAACAAGAGATCTAGAATTCACTAAAATTGAAAAAGTTTTTAAAGAAAAATGCAAAGAAATGTAAGAAAACGAAAAGATTTTGAAAGATAATGACGAAAAGCTAACACAAAAATGCAATAGTTTAGAAAAAGAAAATGAAATTTTGAAAGAAAAGGTTTCAAAAATGACATAAGAATGTGTACAAAAAAAATTCTTTTCAAGAAATGAAAAAGGAGTATGATTCAATAAAACTTGCATATCATATCACAAAAGAATCATATGAAGACGTGAAGAGTCAAATGAAACTTGTTCAATTGAGATTAAAACATTGTTCTGAAATATATGATACGCTGAAGCGACAATATGAAATTAAGAAACAAGTTGTAAATTCTTACATTGAAGATGTTGCTAAGCTAAAGCGTAAAATAGCTGATTTAGAACAAGATAACAACAAGTTACACAGTTATCACGCTTCATCATATGTTCTTGGACGCATTTTCAATCTAAAACCGGACGGTAAAGATTCTGAGCAAAACAAGAAAGGTATTGGCTCGGAATATCATCAAGTTCCACCACCGTTTGAGGAAAAATTCATTTTCTATGATGACGAGAAGGTAGAAAAAGCTTTCAACATGGTTGATCAATTGCCAGATAATATTGACATAACATATTCCAAATCTGATGATTCTAGTGATTCAGAGGTGGTAGGTAAGGTCGTTGAAAGTGTTTTGAAAGAAGAGTCGGTTGAAACAGGTAAATCTGAATCACAGGATGAAAATGAAGGTAGTTTTCATGAAGGTTATATGAAAAGTTCAAAATCTGAGAAAAATGCGAATGATGATTCAAAAGGATTGGTTTTACCATGATTGGACCGGACAAATTATTCTCAGATCTTGAAGTCCCGATTCAGAATGTGATTTCAGAAAAGATTGAAAAAGTGTTCAAAATGATTGAAATAGAAAAATCTGAGATTTCAAAGTTCACTGGAAGGAGTCACAAAAGTTTTTATAACAAACCTAGTTACAAAAAGAAAAATATGAAAGCTGGGTTGGGTTATAAAAAGAAACATAATTGGAAAAGAAATGAGACGACAAATTATCAGAAAAAGATGAACTTTGTTCACGGAACAAGTTCAGAAGAAGAGAAAAAACTCCAATTTAGACGACAGTCTAATGAAGAGTTCTATGCTCAAAAGAAAAAGCAACAACAATAGGTTAAAGATGTGTCAAAGAGAACATGCTTTAAGTGTGATCAAATTGGACATCTCTGTCGAAATTGTCCAAATCTTAAACCTGTTGGTGTTGAAACGAAAAAGAAGTCTGAAGTTGTGAATCAGAAATTAACCAAGTTTGACTCAAAGCAAACTTGGAAGCCTAAAATGTCAAAGGCTGACTCACAACAAACATGGAAACTAGTGACACCCAGATTTAGAACAACACAAAGTTGGAAAACAACTGTTAATGCTACAAAACCAAATCAGTTTTGGAAACCAAAAGTTGGTGTTCAAAATCAAAATGTTCAAAATAAATCTCATTTTTACAAAAGAAGTGCCTCAAAAGGACAAAGCTGGGTGGTTAAGACACAACCTACTTATGAATAGAAAACTGATTTAATAAAAAAAGATGAAGTAAAAGATGAAAAATTGTTTGTACCAAACGACGATAATTTTCCAAGATTGAATGAGACATGTTGTGTCGAAATGCCTAAGGTTAAACAGACCTGGGCTAAATTGTTCAAGTAATTGAGTAAGTGTGAATGTGCAGGTGCTCAAGAAAACATATGATTATCAAGTTGGAGATGAGAGCAGCCTGGCACGAGAAGAGAAGGCTGTTGAACCCTGCGTTTGTTAAACAGGGAGTTTGTGTTTCTGTACATAAATAAACCATATTCTCAAAAACCCTAAAAATTGAGAAAAATTTAAAATCCAAAAATATGTTTTTATTTTGTCAAAAATTGAAAAATAAAAAAATGTGTTTGGTTTTAATTTTGTCAAAAATCAAGAATTTACAAAAATATGTCAAGTGAATATGCCGAAACCCTCACGGCAGAACAAACATGATTAATTTCACAAGATTGAAAAACGGTTTTCAAACTGTAAAATATCAATGTGTTGTAAATCATGGGGGTACGTTATACGTTATATTTTCTTCAAAACAGAGCATGAGAAGCAGAAAATGGGTGGTGAGACAAAGCTATCTACATCGGTTATTAAATTTTCTTTAAATGTTTTGAATTTTAGGGGGAGTAAAGCATTGTCAGAAAATCCAAAAACATTAAAAAATTTGAAAAAGCCAAAAACATGATAAAATCAAATTGAGTTTTTGTGTAAAAAGAGGAAATCATAATACATCAGTTAGACAATCACAGTATGCTAAAGAATTGGAAAGTTAAAATGTGATAAACGGTCTCACTGATGATATGCCAGTAGGTTTTTACACGCTTAGTAGATTGTTTTCGAGATATAAACATAAATATCAAATACTTACTTATCTCGTGGGGAACATCTCTCGGATATATGGGTAACCCCCGAAATCTTGTTTGAGTGATTGCCTGATTATGAGATACTAGGTCTTTATACTGTTTGATATCTGGGGTATTATACCTGGTCTTCTGATATTGCGGAAGCAATGGCCTAGACGTCGTATAATACTTTACGCGCTTTAAAAGCTTACCCTCTGCATAAAAATTGAAAAATATCGAAAGATGTAATTCAAGTGCAGTTGTAAAGAAGATTCCCAAAGGGAACACACCTAAAGTCAAGCCTTCATCTCTTTGACTGAACGGAAGTTCATACCTGAGCTCTCAAGGTCTCGCACTAACCCAGAGTACAGATATCAATCTAGTATATTCACCTGTAAGACTGAATCTAGGGAATTTTGATACGGGAGTATATTCTAAGGTGGGACACACGAATAAGTTAAGTCATTAAAACACTAAATCTCGTATCTCGAATCAGTTAAACTTTGTGTGAAAATTTAAAAGGATCATTATACTGACAATCTAAGTGAATCGTTTAGAACTTAAAGTGTTTAAAGCTCAACGGTGCTAGTGATTTGTCATAAACTGATATGATCCTCTAACACGAACTCAAACAAAAATATTGTCTGTAAATATGTTTGTAAATATTTCTTTACTGCTTTATATTTCAGAAAAATACAAAAAGATTTTGATTCTACCTTATTTTCGACAACCGATGTTTGAAAGCTGAGTATGCTGAACATATTTATGAAAATAAACAAGTTCATTAATTTGAAACTTGTAGTTTTTAAAATCAAAAATCAAAAACAGTTTGTGAAGTCTCCAAGGTCATTAATTTGGACTTGGAAGATTTTCTAAAAGGTTTTGGATGATCGAATTGTTAAAAATTGTGACACCCCAAAAATTTTAATAAATTGTTTTGATGATAAATGCCTTAAATAATTAGCTAAGTGCTAAATAAATATGAAGGAAGTTATAAACTTAGAAAATATTGTATAAGAATGACAATGAAAGATTTTTCAGGGGCTGAATGTGTAAGTTTTATAATTAAAAAGAAGGGAAATCAAAACACAGTGTTTGTTTGTGGGTGTGTGGGTCGCAAAAAAGGGGCAGGAGCAAGGAAACCCTTCTCCTTCAATTTTCATACAAGAACTCAAAAATTGAACATGATTTTGAGAAGAAATCGACTGCATGAGGCTAGATACAACTTAATCTAAGTGTATGGATCATATGGTGAGTTCAATTTTTATGTTTTGATGCTTCTTGTTAAGTGGGTTTTGATTAATCCGTGAAAATTTTAGGAATTTGAGGTTGTATGTGGGTCAATATCATTATGTAGGATACGATTTATCTCTGATTTTGGTAATATCAAAGGATTGAAGTAAAACCTACTTGTGCTAGTTACATGATAAGATTTTAGAAATTCTTAGATGATGAAACTTATGAGAAATCGAAAGATGAATGTATAGGTATTAGAGTTTTGATAGATGTTCTTGATGTAGATAAAGAAACTATGTGAAATTTGGTTGAATTTGGTATGAACTAGGAAGGTTAGGCATGAAATACTTGTACATTGTGCTTTGTTTGTAGTACGCACATCAAGTGCTCGATAAAATGCCTAAGTGACAATTTTATGTGGAATTGTATGCAAGTTGCGGGTAATTATGTATGAAAAGCGATAATGACATAATTGTTAGCGAACTAAGATGAAAAGTGTGATTTAAGTAGAGATCATATGGGACTTTAATTTGTTAGTATGATGTGTTAGAAGCGTGCATTAGTAGCTTGTATCCTATGCATAAGGTTATGGCACACCAAATACACTTAGTTGATTTTGTAGTTGGGTGATGTGGTTGTATGATATGTGGATTTTTCTAGCAAGCTAAAGTTGGGTTCAAGGGTAGCGTTAAAATTGGTCAATCTTAAATGATGTTGATAGTTGTGGGATTATGAGATGACAAATATGGAAGGATTTGATTATGTTGAATGTGCATATATGATCTTGTGGTGGTATGTGTGTTTTACTAAGTAAGTTGGGAATGCATGTAATGCCCGTAATATAATCGACTATAATAATGTGGACGTATGAAGTTAGATCGATAAATCACAAGATGGACAGTTGACTTTCTGAAAGTCAACTGTGCATAATTAGTGTATTAATCTTTTGTCACAAGTGTTATATTAGAGAAATCATTAAATACATGTTATATCAATATGTGCTAAATGTAACAACATGAAGAATTATGCGGAATGAAAAGATGCGACTTCAAGCTTATATTTTGTGTTGATTGGAATTTGACAAATAAAGTATAATGTTGGATATGAATGTAAAATGAATGCAATATTAGAATGTGTGTTTATACCAATGAAATGGTAACCATGATGACATGAAAGTATAGGATCATGTCAAGATGGGGGAAACATTGAAGGCTACGGAAAGGATATGAGGGAACATGCACGAGACGGGCACTCGAGGTAAGTGAATCTCGATTCACTTTTTAGTAGGTTTAATAAATTTTTAATACTTATGCTTATGAAACATCATGAAAGAACAGGTAATAATTAGAAGCAATAAGCTAATAATGCCTCAGTATTGACGAAGGTTGTTATTTAAGCCGAAAGTAAATTGGTGGGTTCAAACAGGTCGAATTTTAGGTGCATGGGTTGAGTAACGTAATGTAATTCGTTATGGTTAAGACCCCGGGTAGGAATTTTTAGTCATTATGAAAGTGAAATGTTTTACGGTTAATTAGAAACAAGTTTTAAGTGTTTCGGATGTGAATTGGGCAAGATAAGTTAGTTTTGATGATTAAAATGGAAGCTGTGATGGGCACTACCGTAGCTGACGGTAGCCACCGTAAGCTACGGTAGGCACTGAAGGCTTTCTTTCCACCGTAAGGCAGTAGCAAGCCACCGTAATGATTCTGTGGCCACCGTAAGCTACGGTAGCCACCGTAGCTTACGGTGGAGCTGTCGCGCCCTGCGAAGAAGTAAGCCAAGGCTTACGCGGCCCGCGAGGGACCGTGTTGCAGGCAATTTGTTGGATTTTTGTTGTTTTATACATTGGACTTGTTTAAATGGTGTTGTAAGGTCTCATAACTTATGTTAAGGATTGGTATTGAATATAAGAGATGTTAAGGGTCGTCGGTTAGTAAAAGAATGGATTTGTTTTCGTGTTAGTGTAAGAAATTGTATAAGTAAACATGTTTAGGAATCTAGTAGGCACGTAGGTCGTTTTGTATATCGCCTATATTTTGTTAAGTTGTGAATATGTCATTTCGGCATAAGCGTACGTGTATGAAGTGGTAAGCATGAGCTAGTGTATATAAATTCGTAAATGATTGTTTGTGCGTAGGTAGGGACGTAGACATGTATGAAGTTACGTTTGCATAGGGGGAAGTTCATTTGAGAAGAAAATTAAATTGATAAGAAAAAGAACAAAGGGTACAATTGTAAAATATTAAATAGTTTTTCTTACATCTCATTTATTATTATCTTTGACTAATTAATTAGTCATAAAGACTATTGTCCTTCACACTAATTTTTTTGCCTACACACATCAAAATTTATCCTACACGTTTTGAAAATTTATCCTACATATATTGAAATTTATCCTACACAACTCGTAATTCATCCTACACACCTCGTAATTTATCCTACACTTTAAATTAATTGTTTTTTTTCTTTGAAAAAATATATTTTTTGAAAATAAGTTACAAATTTAATCTACTAGCTATTAAAAAGGAAGACTAACAATTAATGATCTATCTAAATTTACCAATATACCCTTACACTAATATTAAATACAAAAATTAAATGAAGTAAAATGAAGGATTCTTATTGGTTGAAATTTGTTCTTTTTTATTCTTACAAAAAATTTCTTCTCATTTGAACCCTCCACCGTTTGCATATAGGTGTATGTGATAATAGGCGCGTAAGTGTGAATGCATGTGTGTATGAATATACGATGCTAAAGATATACGTATGAACGTTATCAAGGCGTCGGAGTACTTACGCTTACTAATGATGTGCTTTGAGTTTGGGATGTAATGCAGGTATGAGCTTGTCGAATTCATGAAGAATTGGAACAGGATTTGGATTAATGATATTTAAGATATACGCTTGGACAATTCCAAGTTTACTTCATGGAATGCTTTATGAACTTCTATTACAAAGTTTGATGTTGTGCGATGTATTAATGACTAATGGTTAAGTTGTATGGGGTGTCCACAGGTATCGTACGGGTTTTCTCTACCTCTAGCGAAGTGAAGCGGACATAGATCGAGTTGAGAGGAAGGATTGTACGGGAAAGAAAGGTCACATAGTTTGTTTTAAATAGGTCATGAAGTGTAACAACTCGAAAATTCACGTCCTATAATGTGTTGACACGCGTCATAAGTTGAACGTGTGTAGGAATATTCTTGAAGGACTAAAGTTGACAAACCTGGAAAGTATGTGAATATACGGGTTCTAAATGTCAACAGTGAATAATTATATTGTACATTAAGCCTACATGATGTTTATAACCTTAAACGAATAAATCATGGATCATACGTAGCTAATTGTGAAAGAAAGTGAGAGGTTACAAACTACAGGGGTTAAATGTGTCAACATGTTTAAGATATACCCCTGAGTGACCTTTTAGCAAACCCGAAGCCTTGTAACGATTAATTATGCTCACTAGAATGCACCATAAAAATTTCATAAAGTTTCGTTATCGTATGAGCAAGTTGTGATCAAATTCGTATGCGAGGGGTTAAAAGCGTCAACGTTGAAATTCATGACTTTTCGGGTAAACACAAAGTGACCAAGGGCTTCACAAAGTGGGTATAAGTCTTAAAGCCCCTAAATGTCAATATAAAAGCCTCATAATGCAAAGAATAGTGCGAAAGCGATGTTTAGAAGGATCAGGGACCAAAACTGCAACAATGAAAACTTGTTTGGCAGGTCATCATGTGCTCGCGTAGCACGAGCACTAAGCCCCTTTGCAGTCGCGCTACACGACTGCCTTGTCTGATCAGAAAACATGCACAGGTGTCTGGCAAGCTTCACAACCGACTCCAATGTCTTGTATTGCATACCATGGGCTGCCTAGGATGGTTTTTAGACCCTAGGACACTTGTGGTTGATCAGGTAACAATGGTAGGCTCGCATGTCATCAATCTAAGTGAGTTTGGCTCACTATATAAGTCACACAAAGTTGCAACTTATGATCATTTCTTTCAACATCAACTTCTGAGCATTTGAGGGGCACAAGAGCAGAACCAAGACCTTCCTAATCATCCATTAGACACGTGTAAGTATGCTTAACCTTCTCTATTTAAGTTATGCTTAGTATTTAGCTTAAAAGTCAAACCGTCGTAATTACGGTTTGACTTAACGATAGGACACCAATGGTCCAGTGTTTTGTCGAATTGAAAGTTGTTATAAGTAGGTAATTAAGTGGGTAATAAACCCTTAAAAGGGTACTCACTGATTCCCGATCTAACCAGGTCAAATGACGAGTCAAACGTTGTCCGAAAAAGTCAACAGAATTGTTATTTTCGAATTAACACGCGTTTAACAATGTAAAAGGCGTGTAACCTATTTTATCATTCATTTAACTTGATAATAAGCATAAGAACTTGTCTAAGCTTGTTTCATTCGACAACTTTCTGTTTTGAACCGATTCGGAACCGAAAGACGCAAAAGTTTGACTTTTGCTTTTACCTCAGTTCTGACCCGGTTTAGATAGGTTTAGACATGCCTTAAAGTTCCATTAGGACCTAGTTACATGTTGGTATAACCCTCTGCGTTTATACCACTTGAACCCTCGATTGTCCGACGTTTCCGTTAAGTGCTTAAATATGGACCATAATGCCCTTATGACCATACAACGAGAATTTTGGAAATATGAAAGTACAATCATCTTAGTTACTGATTATTAAACATGTCCCTAAATTTTCACATCAGTCGGTGGTCTAGATTAGGAGTTATGCTTAATGACGTAATTAGAACGCTTCTTAGTAATTAAACGGCGTCATTAGCGTAAAGCCTATCTAAACCCAATTTTTGACACCAAACCTTTTACCCACTGATGTAATATAATATTTTGGGATTTTTGAAGATTTTTAATTATTTTTAAACTGATCATAAGCTAGGATTAGTGCCTTAATTCGGTAAATACCGAATATGCCCTTTTAAGCCATAAAATGAGTTTTACAAATCATTTTGATGCCAATCCAATTGCTACTGATTTTAAATAATAAATGGAGTGTTTTGAACTAGTTGAACTGATCAGAAAACTCAAAATCCTATATTAACCCGTAAATCGCTTAAAACGACGTTATACGCGTATTAAGTGCATAGTAAAGGTTTAAAACCATTTTGCCACATAGGACTTAACACCAACTGATATACCAAGTTAAAATAAGCTATTTTACTGATTTATTCAGACCCGGATCACAGAAGATAAATTAATCCCTTTTATAATCTTTAAAATGACCAAAATACCCCTACAGGGCTTATTATGAGATTAAACTCGTTTTGGGCATAATGGAAGGTATCATACTGATATCACAACATATTTAAGTCATGTTAACTTAGGAAACCTGTTTAGGACTCTTATGGTTATCCGTTACGCTTCATGCGCGTTCGGTTCGGTTTATGTAACTAGTTTACATAAATTAGCCGAAACGGGTCAAACCTTATCGGTTTTATCTCAAAATTCAGAATGTGTATAATATACCCATATTAAGCAAGTCTTCAAACTTGTCGGGTCTAAATCACATTCTATCCGGTCTTCGCTTAATCGTGCGTACGAACCGTATCTTTAAAACTAACCGGTCTATGCTTAAGCTTAATTAAAGACCCGTTAGGATTCTAATAGGTTGTTATAAACCTTCGTTCCAGAATAGGAGACCCGGTAAAAGATACTTGCACTCGCTGATTTTGATTTATATTTGCTCAGGTAAATACTTTTAACTTATTTTCCCTATACGGGCTTGGGGTACGGTATATAAAATACCGCTTGGTCGGGCATTGAATCTTTAATTGTATGATGGTTAAAGTATTGAGATGTCTCGTTTAAATTGTTTTGTTTGCTTAAAGCCTTTGGGGGGTTAATGACCATGTCCCGGATATCCCTGGCATCATTTTACGAAATGGCCACGACCTAAGCACGGGGCGTAGGCGTACGCCCGTCGGTGTTTCATATACTTAATGTGGTGTGTCTATTGATCTTTAACCCGGCTCGATCCGGGCTACTGAACGCATAAGAAACCTGTAAATCCTTTACAAGGATTATATTCAAATAATTATCCCAAGTTATAAAATATTATTTGTGCCTTGTGCCTTAAATGCATTTTCTTAAACTCTTTTCAAAATGAGTCGGTTGATTGTATTTACCAGTGTAAACTGACGTATTTTCTCAAAAAGGTTAAGTGCAGGTACTACGCGTAATAGGCTGGCTTTTCTCCTAGCATCCACAATAAGTCTCGCAAGCTTGGATGTCATAGACTGTTGAACACTGTTTCCTTTTATTTTGATCTACCTGTGGATTTATATTCAACTATTTGTGATACTTAATATTACAATATTGTTTGGTTGAAATGAATCTATATTTTGCTTCAGCTGTGCATTTAAATATTGTGTTGTTTGACTATTATGTTGCCAACCACGTCACGATACTCCCCCACCGGGCTCACCGGTGACACGTGGAAAGCCGGGGTGTGACAGGTTGGTATCAGAGCCAACATTGAGTGAATTAAACACTAGCCTTTTGTGTTTAATCTCAATGACACAATTGCACATTCCTAAAGCTTCGAGTCTAGACAAAGAACTTAGGAATAATCCAAAAGATTTTTATTTTATTTTATTTTAATTTTGTCCTTTATTTTTCCTTGTTATTACCTTGTTTATATTAATAGGTTTAGCAATGCCGCCAAGATTCAGGCGAGGAGAACGAGGAAAAGGGCCAATCAGCGCCCCTAACGACCACGAGGCCGGGTCTTCGCGCCGGCGAACTCCTTCTTCTACAAGGAGTGCAGATCCGCAAGAACCTTGGAGGATTTATGAGGAGCCTTCCAGACGATCTACGTCGTATAGCTCAACGCCTCCATATCATCACTCCTATGGGCCTCAGTGCGAGAATGAGCCCAACAACCCGCAACCTTCATACATACCTCTACAACGATCATCATCGCAACGTTCCTTCGACGACCCTACCCCTGTTTAACCCGGCGGACTACTTACCAGAACAAGTGGGCTTTAACCCACTAGGACCGGAGGATCACTTTTCTGGTGATCAAGCAATGGACATGGACGAGGACACAGATCCCGTCGAGCCTGCAACCGGAACCCCGAACCATCCTGTTGAGATCTCTGATGGTTCGTCTTTTCACGGAACACCATACCAAGGTCCGGATAGTCACCAGGCACGGTTCGACCGGTGTGAGTGGTACTTTACACCATCTTACCATTCATCGCCTCACCAGCAGCCGCAACAGAAGCAGCAAGATCCCTCTGGGGATCCACGTTTCGTGGCAGTCACGCTACCGCCCCCACCGCCGCCAGTTAATCTAGCGCCTCCAGCACCACCAAGACGTAGGAGGACTGGCGCACGGATGTCAGCACGAGGAGGGGATTTTCATTTCAGCACCCTTCAACACTCTAGTGGCAGCCACTACCCGCCACTATATGAAGAGCCACAGGAGGATGAACCTTCAGTTCCAGTTTCAGAGGTGAATTCGGCACCTATTGCACCGCCATCACCGGGTTTTGGTAACCCTATCCCTGCTTATACTGCTCCAGCAGCATACAATCCATACGGACCGCCAGCATACCATAACTATAACTATGCCGAGGCCGATCCATACCAAGTGGCAGCAGACTACAATGCCTATAACCCAGAAGGACCTTATGGAACACCTTGGGGAATAGGACGCCCAGCTCGAGGGTATCATGTACCTGTTCAGCCACCACTACAGCACCAGCCACCACGGTTTTCCCCACCAGAGCAGGAGGATCTCCGTCAAAGGCTGGAAAGAGTTGAACGAGACTTACAGAGAGAACATAGGAAGAATCAGGGATTCATGAGTGGCTTAGCAAGTTTGCTGAAAGGAAAGAAGAAACGGGATCGTTAAATCCCAATATGTATTATTGTATTTCCTAGTTTAAATCAAGTCCCTGTGTGGACATTTCTTTAAGTATGTATGTAGTCCCTGCGTGGACATCTATCTTTGTACTTAGTCCCTACGAGGACTTGTCTTTATTAGTCCCTGCGTGGACATTTATTTTTGCAAACAGTCCCTGCGAGGACCTGTATTGCCAGTATAGCTCCTGCGAGGGCAAGTGTTTCTGTGAAAAGTCCCGTTTAGGGCAAAGTGTACTACTTTTAAGTTTTAATAGGATGTAAGTTTATAAATTTCATCTTTGCTATGTTATGCATAATTAAATTATATATGAAATAAATAAATCAGAATCATTCCTTTTAAAAATCTATCTGCCTATTTTAAATTTTTAATTAAGGATCTTAAAGGTATAACCTAGCCTGCATGTCATTTTAAGACCTGGCCAAGATGGTAAAACCCGTTAAAAAAATTCAAATCCCTGTTAACATCTGAAAACATGTTAACACTCCTGGCAGACATGATTCGTTAAAATCACACGTGTTATTATTATATAAGGATCTTTTTCAAGCATTCCAAACCCAACTAAATGATCTCTGAATCATGGGTTAAATCATCAATAAAGATGATCAGTTCTTTTTACCATCCATTGGTAATATAATGCCTGCGGGCCCTTCTCATTTTCATATGAGACAAAAGACAGTAATAGTCTGTGACCCTGTCTGATAAAGGTAATGAACTTTGTTCAAACCATCATGCCTTGATTCTCTGAAATCATGGCTTATAACTTAAAAAAAAAAAATTGCCCCTGTGACTAGGCCTTATGTGCTAATAAAACTGTTATTGTTTTATAATTAGGATAAATTATATTAGAAATCCTAAATAAATGTGAGTGATAAATTAACCATATATGGTCTATGTTTACCACGGTTAATAAAATTGCCATAAAAGACAATTCTATAATAAACTCACCAATAAATTATTGTCAATATGTAACAGTTCAAGCTACATGGCCGACTCAAACGAGATCAATAGTCACCCAAGGAGAGAGCATGATAATGCCCGAGTAAATGTAGCGGGTGCAGAATTACAGGCAATGATAGATAATGCCGTTAATCGAGCTATGGATAGACAGCTCCATGAATCCAGTGGTACCCGTGCAAGGACCCAATCTGCACCACACTCTAGAACACCCTCCAGGACCTACACTGCCCATAACAGTAATTCTCACCACTCATCGAACCAGAGGAGTGCTCCATCCCAAAGAGTCGTACAGAATCAAGAACCCCGTAATAAGGGTTGCTCCTATAAGTACTTCGTTTCGTGCAAACCCAGGGATTTCACTGGGGAAAAAGGAGCAGTAGATTGCATGACTTGGTTGGACGAGATGGATACGGTTGTGGATATCAGTGGTTGCAATAATAAGGATATTGTGAAATTTGTGTCTCAGTCTTTTAAGGGAGAAGCATTAGCTTGGTGGAGATCTTTGATCCAAGCTACGGGGAAAATCCCGTTGTACAATATGACCTGGGAACAGTTCATGTCACTGATCAAGGAAAACTACTACCCTCAACATGAGGTTGAGAAGATTGAAGCTGACTTCTTGTCGCTGGTCATGAGAAACCTAGACTGTCAGGCCTACCTTACCAGTTTGAACACTTTGTCAAGATTGGTTCCATATTTAGTAACCCCGGAACCCAAACGTATAGCTCGTTTCATTGGAGGTTTGGCCCCGGAGATCAAGGCAAGTGTGAAGGCCTCAAGGCCAGCTACTTTTCGGTCTGCAGCGGACATATCATTGTCTCTTACCTTGGATGCGGTCAGGCAGAAATCGCAGAGGAACGCTGATACCGAAAAGAGGATGCGTGAGGATGACAACTCACGACGTTCAGACAAGAAGCATAAAGGAAACAATGACCAAAAGAAGGGGTCAGGATTTAGGAAGGATGGTCAGCAGTCGGGTGAAAAACCCAGATGTAAAATCTGCAAGAGACAGCACTTTGGAAAGTGCAGGTATGAATCAAATTCAAATTCACAATCGAAAACTTTTGCATGTGGGTTGTGCAAGTCCAAGGAACACAAGACCTTGGATTGCAAAAAGATGAAGGATGCGACCTGCTACGGTTGCAATGAAAAGGGGCACATCAAGACCAATTGCCCAAAATACGCCAAGAAGCCTGAAGAGGCCAAGAAGACCAATGCTAGGGTCTTCAGGATGGATGCTAAAGAAGCCGTCAAGGACGACAATGTGATAACAGGTACCTTTCTCGTAAATGATGTTTATGCAAGAGTGTTATTTGATTCAGGCGCTGATAAGTCGTTCGTAGATAATAAGTTTTGTGAATTGTTGAAATTACCTATTAAGACCTTAATTGTGAAGTATGAGGTGGAACTAGCAGATGGCACTTTAGAAACCGCCTCAACCTTATTAGATGGATGTTTCATATCCATTAAGAACCACTCTTTTCCTTTGTCCCTACTTCCTTTGAAACTAGCCGGTTTCGACATAGTTTTGGGTATGGACTGGTTATCTCATAACCAGGCCCAGATTATTTGCAATAAAAAGCAAGTGGTGATCAAGACTCAGTCTGGTGAATCACTTACTATCCAGGGAGATACCCAGTATGGGCTGCCTGAGAAAATGTCTATGCTCAAGGACTCTAAGTGTTTGAAGAAGGGTTGTGTCATCTACATGGCACAAGTGATTATTGATGAGCCGAAGCCCAAGATTGGGGATATCCCCGTCATTTCTGAATACCCTGAAGTTTTCCCTGAAGAACTACCTGGTTTGCCACCAGATAGGAAAATAGAATTCAGAATTGACATTATTCCTGGATCAGCACCAGTAGCAAGGGCGCCTTGTAGATTAGCACCAACGGAGATGAAGGAATTGAGAACACAGCTAGATGATTTGCTAGCCAAAGGTTTCATCAAACCTAGTTCTTCTCCTTGGGGAGCACCAGTTTTATTTGTCAAGAAGAAGGATGGATCGATGCGTCTGTGCATCGACTACCGTGAACTTAATAAGGTCACTATCAAGAATAGGTATCCTTTGTCCAGAATCGACGACCTGTTCGATCAACTTCAAGGGGCAAGTTTCTTCTCTAAGATTGACTTAAGGTCAGGCTATCACCAACTGAAGGTTAGAGATGAAGACGTACACAAGACTGCATTTAGGACTCGTTATGGTCATTACGAGTTCCTAGTGATGCCTTTTGGGCTCACTAATGCACCGGCTGCGTTCATGGATCTCATGAATCGCGTTTGCAAGCCATACTTAGATAAATTTGTCATCGTTTTCATCGACGACATTCTCATCTACTCAAAGAACCAAGCTGACCATGAGAAGCACCTTCATTGCATTTTGGAACTACTTCAAAAAGAAAAGCTCTATGCCAAATTCTCGAAGTGTGAATTCTGGCTACGAGAAGTCCAATTTCTTGGACATGTTGTTAGTGAGCGTGGTATCCAAGTAGATCCCGCTAAAGTTGAAGCTGTCATGAATTGGCATGAGCCAAAGACGCCTACAGAAATTCGTAGCTTCCTAGGTTTGGCAGGTTACTATAGGCGATTCATTGAAAACTTCTCAAGGATTGCTGCACCCCTAACTTCGCTGACGCGTAAGAAGATTAAGTTTGACTGGGGTCCTAAGCAGCAGGAATCCTTTGATATTCTGAAACAAAAGTTGAGCGATGCTCCAGTATTGACATTGCCTGATGGAATCGAGGAGTTTGTAGTTTATTGTGATGCATCACACATCGGGATGGGATGTGTGCTTATGCAGAAAGGCAAAGTCATTGCCTATGCTTCACGCCAGTTAAAGGTGCACGAAAAGAATTACACCACCCATGACTTGGAGTTGGGTGCCGTTGTATTCGCACTAAAACTTTGGAGGCACTACTTATATGGAATCAAATGTGTGATCTATTCTGATCACAAGAGCCTTCAACATCTGTTCAATCAGAAGGACTTGAACATGAGGCAACACCGTTGGATGGAAACTCTTAATGATTACGATTGTGAAATAAGATACCATCCCGGCAAGGCAAATGTAGTCGCCGATGCCTTGAGTCGGAAGGAAAGGGTGAAACCCATTCGAATCAATGCCAAGCGCATGGAAATAAAGAACAATTTGATTGAAAGGTTGTTAGCTGCACAGAAGGAAGCTGTGTTGGAAGCTAACTATCCTAACGAAAAGCTAGGGGTAACTGAGGAGCAGTTAACACTTAGCAAGGACGGAATACTAAGATTGAATGGACGAATATGGGTTCCAATTTATGGAGGACTTCGAGATGTTATCCTCCAGGAAGCCCATAGTTCCAAATACTCCGTTCATCCTGGAGCTGATAAGATGTACCAGGATCTAAGGGCGAATTATTGGTGGATAGGCTTGAAGAAGTCTGTAGCCACCTATGTAGCTAAATGCTTGACATGTGCGCAAGTCAAAGCCGAGCATCAGAAACCGTCAGGGCTACTACAACAGCCTGAACTTCCTACATGGAAGTGGGAAATGGTAACTATGGATTTTATCACCAAGTTACCCAAGACAAGGAAAGGCAATGATACTATATGGGTGATCGTTGATAGACTGACTAAGTCAGCACATTTCCTACCCATTAAGGAGACGTATAGCTCCGACATGTTAGCCCAACTGTACGTAGATAAGATTGTAGCTTTGCATGGCATACCTGTGTCTATTATCTCTGACAGAGATACTAGATACACGTCACATTTTTGGAAAAGCTTCCAACAATCTTTGGGCACGCGTTTGAATTTCAGTACGGCTTACCATCCTCAGACAGACGGCCAGAGTGAACGTACTATTCAAACGTTGGAAGACATGCTTCGTGCATGAGTGATTGACTTGGGTGGTAGTTGGGATAACCACCTGCCGTTAATCGAGTTCTCCTACAACAATAGCTACCATACCAGCATTAAAGCTGCGCCTTTCGAGGCCTTATACGGTAGAAAGTGTAGATCGCCCATTTGTTGGGCAGAAGTTGGAGATGTCCAATTATCAGGACCGGAGATAGTCTTTGAAACGACGGACAAGGTTGTCCAGATTCGTGACCGTCTCAAAGCTGCCCGAGATAGGCAGAAGAGCTACGCAGATCCAAAGCGTAAATCTTTTCACTTCGAAGTAGGTGACAAGGTGTTGCTTAAAGTATCACCCTGGAAGGGAGTGATGCGATTTGGTAAGAAAGGCAAGCTAAGCCCGAGATACATAGGACCTTTCGAGGTTATCGAACGTGTCGGGTCAGTTGCCT
The DNA here is from genome assembly GCA_030545235.1 of Helianthus tuberosus. NCBI lineage: Eukaryota > Viridiplantae > Streptophyta > Magnoliopsida > Asterales > Asteraceae > Helianthus > Helianthus tuberosus. Next base: position 36,813 of record JARYGA010021162.1, read on the forward strand.
ATAAGCTAAACTTACCAGAAGAGCTTAGTGGAATTCACAATGTATTTCACATCTGCAATCTGAAAAAGTGTTTCGCTGATGAATCACTGGTAATACCACATACAGATGTGCATATAGATGAGAGCTTGAAATTTGTGGAAAAACCATTGTCGATCGAGGATCGACAGGTTAAGAAGCTTCGAAGGAAGCATGTACCGATTGTAAAGGTCAAATGGGATGCCCGTAGAGGTCCCGAATACACATGGGAGGTAGAGTCCACTATGAAGGAGAAATACCCTCATTTGTTTCAGTAAATCTCGAGGTCGAGAATTCTTTTAAGGGGGTGAGGATGTAACACCTCGAAAATTCACGTCCTATAATGTGTTGACACGCGTCATAAGTTGAACGTGTGTAGGAATATTCTTGAAGGACTAAAGTTGACAAACCTGGAAAGTATGTGAATATACGGGTTCTAAATGTCAACAGTGAATAATTATATTGTACATTAAGCCTACATGATGTTTATAAGCTTAAACGAATAAATCATGGATCATACATAGCTAATTGTGAAAGAAAGTGAGAGGTTACAAACTACAGGGGTTAAATGTGTCAACACGTTTAAGATATACCTCTGAGTGACCTTTTAGCAAACCCGAAGCCTTGTAACGATTAATTATGCTCACTAGAATGCACCATAAAAATTTCATAAAGTTTCGTTATCGTATGAGCAAGTTGTGATCAAATTCGTATGCGAGGGGTTAAAAGCGTCAACGTTGAAATTCATGACTTTTCGGGTAAACACAAAGTGACCAAGGGCTTCACAAAGTGGGTATAAGTCTTAAAGCCCCTAAATGTCAATATAAAAGCCTCATAATGCAAAGAATAGTGCGAAAGCGATGTTTAGAAGGATCAGGGACCAAAACTGCAACATTGAAAACTTGTTTGGCAGGTCATCATGTGCTCGCGTAGCGCGAGCACTAAGCCCCTTTGCAGTCACGCTACGCGACTGCCTTGTCTGATCAGAAAACATGCACAGGTGTCTGGCAAGCTTCACAACCGACTCCAATGTCTTGTATTGCATACCATGGGCTGCCTAGGATGGTTTTTAGACCCTAGGACACTTGTGGTTGATCAGGTAACAATGGTAGGCTCGCATGTCATCAATCTAAATGAGTTTGGCTCACTATATAAGTCACACAAAGTTGCAACTTATGATCATTCCTTTCAACATCAACTTCTGAGCATTTGAGGGGCACAAGAGCAGAACCAAGACCTTCCTTGTAACACCCCGAAAACGGCTTTGGTAATCAAACCACGTTAATAGTAAAGACGGGTAAAATACCTTTAGTGGTAAAAATTTACCCGGTAAATATTAGGATTTAAATAATTAATCCTAATAATAAATAAAAAGTGAATAAAAGCTTTTAAGAAATAAAAGCTTAGAAGGCCCGAGTTAACGGGACCTAAAATAAACTTAGTCATAAATATTCCCGAACCCGCTAAGTTAACTAGGAATATTTAACCTAGTTAATAAGTGGGAAAATTGTTAAAAGAAATAAGTAGGTTGTGGCCTACTTAATAACGAACCAAACACGAGGGATTAAAGCGGGATAACTAGAAAAGTTATTAAATAAAAACAAACACAAACACACACACACAGTGTGTGTTCTGGATCGAGCTCAGGGGCGACCAAGAAGGGTCAAACCCTAATCAACACAATTTCATCAAATTGAAGGGGCAAATCAAGTCCAAATCAAAATCCGAGTATGAATTAGTGATCTCCATTGAAAAAGGAGTCATGAGGTATGTAAATTTCTTGAGAAATCTCTAGTTGAAATTCTGAGCAAACCTAGAGAACTCGAATCTGAACTTGCATGTTTGTTGTTTGGATGAAATTAGTGATGAAACTATGTCTAGGAGTAAACCCTAGTCATGTACTTGTTGAATTGATGTTCATGGTTGTGAATCCATGATCATACACTCATGTGTCAAGTGGGTTTTGATTATGTAGTAAAGATGATGATGTACACATGTTTAAAAACATCATAGTTGCTAGTAGGAACAAGATACTTGAACAATTTGCAAGTTTGAGTAATTGATCATAAGTGATAGTGGTGATTTTTGATGTTAATCTTGGTAAAAATAACTAGTTAGGAACTAGTTAATAAATATGTAAAATCATGCACATTAGGTGTTTGTTAAAATGCCTAAATGAGAACTAAGTGTTGATAATGTGCCTAATTGAGTCTTGTGAACTTGATAGTGTAATCATATGTGTTAATTGGTGATTTGACTTTTAAATAGTCAAACCGACCATTAATAAGATCGAATGGTAATTGTGATAGAAAATATGTAAGATGGAATAGTCATAATTAATGATGACTAATATAACCGTCTTACGAATTATGATGATAGTTTGACGCTTGACAAGCTAGGTGGAGGCTTGGAAAGGAAGCGGGTCAAACGAAGCAAGAATGGCGGAAAAGCATAATTCGGATGCAAGGTAAGTATAGCTTACACTAGTCTTAAATTGTGGAATGTTTTCTTATCATATAAATTATGAATGAGATATCTAAACAATTGAAATATGATGTTCCGTCGTGTAGTCGAACGGAACAAGAAAATCAAAGATGATAGAAACCATAATAATGGTTAAAAAGAAGTAAATCGATAAATTGGTCATATTATGTCGAAAGAAATACACGATTTATATTTAAAATTACCGTACGGTGTTAAACGGGAAGAGTCATGTAGAGGAGATGATAATAAATATCATTTCGCAAAGATAAATGGTCAATTCGGCCAAACGGGTCAAAAGGTGTAGACAACACCTTTTGACTATATAGACTAATGATTCTTTTGTCGAGTCATATGCTTACAGGAATAGATATCCAATGGATATTCGCATCGTTCTTAATTAGCGAATATAAAACAAGGTATTAAAATCGGGTCTATTTGTTGATCCGAGCCAGGTACGCTTATTTATGATGTATGTAAAAGTGCTAATTTGGTCGAATAATTGGTGATAGCCCTTCATTGTAAAAGAAGGACCAAAATCGACCAAAACGCCCTTGTAGGCTAAATTGAACAAACAACTCTTAGAGGTTGTTTGGAAAGGAGTCTTATGATTAAACAAAAGTTTAGAACGAGTACGGGTAGTGAAAGATGTAATTCTTGGGCCAAAAGACTCCATATGAGTCTTTGCCGTAAAATGATATTTCAAGAGGTATAAATTCGGAACACATAGATATCTACTTTAAATCCAACACACATTTAGTTGTGATGGAAGAGTACTAGATAAGAGATATAGGTTACAACGCTAGATTAGAATGAAAGCGAAATTGAGCTTAAAAGTGCTTAAAATATCCTTAACGGGTCAAAATAAGCATACTAGTGAAAACGGGTTTAATCTGTGTAATAAACCTATGATTAGAACCTAATATGGTATATCACAATT
>JARYGA010021163.1:0-24320 GCA_030545235.1 Helianthus tuberosus
TCATCCTAGTCCGCATTCACCGTCTTGATTGCCCAATGTGCCCGATGCGCTAACTCCATTGGCAAGTGACAACCCTTTCCATAAACCATCCGATAAGGTGTTGTGCCAATCGGAGTCTTGTAGGCTGTTCGGTATGCCCACAATGCATCGTCTAACTTGCTCGACCAATCCTTCCTATCCGTACGAACCGTCTTCATGAGGATTTCTTTGATTTGACGGTTGGACACTTCAACTTGTCCACTCGTTTGCGGATGGTAAGGTGTGGCAATCTGGTGATTCACGCTATACCTCTTCAATAGTTTCCTGAAATTAAAGTTCTTGAAATGCGAACCACCGTCACTTATGATAACTCTTGGAATGCCAAAACGGGAGAAGATGTTGGATTGAACGAATTTACAAACAACCGAGTGGTCATTTGTTCTTGTTGCAATAGCCTCAATCCACTTAGAGACGTAATCCACCGCTACCAAAATATATAGAAAACCATTCGAATTCGGAAAGGGACCCATAAAGTCAATGCCCCATACATCAAATATTTCTACAACCAAAATTGGTTGCAATGGCATCTCGTCCCTCTTTGAAATGCTTCCCATCCTTTGACAATTTATACAATTTCTTGCAAACTCACACGCATCCTTGAAGATAGTGGGCCAATAAAACCCACATGAGAGAACCCGGTAACCCGTTTTATGCCCACTAAAGTGACCTCTACATGCGGATGAGTGGGCATGAGTCAAGATTTCCAACACCTCCGTTTCGGGCACACACCTCCTAATGACTTGATCCGGCCCGATCTTAAAAAGATCCGGTTCATCCCAAATGTATTGCTTCACTTGAACCATAAATTGTTGTCGTCGCTTCTTGGTCCAATGATTTGGGATGGCACCCGTGGCTAAGTAGTTGACATAGTGAGCATACCACGGTGCAACAAAGGTAGATACAACAAGTAGTTGCTCATCGGGAAACCTTTCATTTATCTCGCCAACATCGTCAATCCCTTCCACCGGAATCCGGGACAAGTGATCCGCCACTACGTTCTCACTTCCCTTTTTGTCTCGGATCTCTAAATCGAACTCTTGTAACAACAACACCCATCGAATTAAACGAGGCTTCGCATCCTTTTTCTCCATCAAATACCGGACCGCGCAATGTTCCGAATAAACCAGCACCTTGCTCCCCCAAATATACGAACGAAACTTATCCAAAGCATACACCACCGCTAATAACTCCTTTTCGGTTGTGGTGTAATTCAGTTGCGCTTCGGATAAAGTCTTGCTTGCATAGTAAATCACCACCGGCTTTTTATCAACCCGTTGACCCAAAACTGCACCAATTGTAGTGTCGCTTGCGTCACACATGATCTCGAACGGCTTTGACCAATCCGGTGGTTGAAAAATGGGAGCTTTCACCAAGTGTTCCTTCAAAACAGTAAATGCTTGCATACACTCATTAGTAAAATCAAATGGAACATCATTTAATAACAAGTTACATAAAGGTTTGGTGATAACACTAAAACCTTTTATGAAACGTCTATAAAACCCCGCGTGTCCCAAAATTGACCTTACACCCTTGACATTTTTCGGTGGTGGCAAAGATGATATTACCCTTATTTTTGCCTTATCCACCTCCATCCCCCTTTCCGATATTACATGACCTAACACAATGCCCTCTTGCACCTTTTCTCCCAACTAAGTACTAAATTTTTCTCGACACATCGTTTTAAAACTTTTTGTAATTCATTGAGACACGATTCAAAACTAGTGCCAAAAATCGAGAAGTCATCCATAAACACTTCAAGCGACTCTCCAACCATGTCCGAGAAGATACTCATCATACATCGTTGGAAAGTTGCCGGTGCATTGCACAAGCCAAATGGCATTCGCCGAAAGGCAAAGGTGCCATATGGACAAGTGAAGGTGGTCTTGTGTTGGTCATCCGGGTGTATTGCTATTTGATTGTAACTCGAATACCCGTCCAAAAAACAATAATACTTTTGACCCGACAGTTTTTCAATGATTTGGTCAATAAAAGGTAGCAGAAAATGGTCCTTAGAAGTGGCGGCATTCAATTTTCGGTAGTCAATACATACACGCCACCCGGTGACCGGTCGGGTGGCAATTTGTTCACCATTCTCATCCTTGACTACTTGAATACCGGCCTTCTTAGGCACAACTTGGGTAGGACTTACCCAAGCTCTATCCGAAATCGGATAGATAATTCCCGCATCCAACCATTTAATTACCTCTTTCTTTACTACCTCCCTTAGGTTCGGATTCAATCGCCTTTGAGCTTCTCGTGTCGTTTTTACATCTTCGGTGGTAATAATCTTGTGCATAACGATTGATGGACTAATTCCCTTGAGATCGGCAATTGTCCATCCAATAGCTCCTTTATTCTCTCTCAAAACCTCCAACAAAGCTTGCTCTTGTGCCAATTCTAAATTAGAGGCAATAATGACCGGTAGAGTGTCATTATCCCGTAGGAAAGCATACTTCAAGTGGTTTGGCAAGTCTTTGAGGTCCAACTTCGGTGGTTCTTATAATGATGGTTTAGTACCCGAATTTATCTCCACCGGCAAGCCTTCGAATTGGTGAGTCCATGGCGGTCGACCTTCTTTCAAAGCCATAGCATCCTGTTTTTCCTCTTCAACCCATAGAGCATAAGCATGTACCTGTTCTGAAAAATCACACAAGCAAACATCCATACCATCCTCCTCATACTCATGTGGGTTGCATCCGTCAACTAAATCTGCCATGAAACACTCATCAACACCAACAGCATTAGAATTGTTAGTAAAAACATTTAAGCGCATTTTTAGATTCCCAAAATGTAACACTCCCTGTTTTCGAGAAGTCAAAGTCAAAGTCAAGGTCAAAGTCAACGACCGATTTCGCGCAACTTGACTTGTAGTTAATGTCTTTTATGTGTTTAATTTAGTTGTATTATGTGGAGTAAGTGTCAATAATTAGAATAATCGACGTGTGTTATTCGCAATCTAATTGACTTCCAACTGTGAACTATAGGAAGTAACAATGCGATAAAGTTAACTAATTGATAATCAAGCTATGCTAATCAAACCGACATCGACATCAAACCCCAACTCGAACCGCGCGCTTAGTTATTGTTATACGTGTGTGTGTGCCTTATGTGTTACATGTGCATGTTTATTTTGTTATGTGTGGTAATCAATCGAACCGCAATCGAACTTAGTCGAAATCGAACTATGTGCTAGATATAGTAGTTGGGACTAAAAGTAATTTGAATAGGAAACTCTATCGTATCGCATCGATCGCAATCGAAATCGAATCAGCAAAAATCGTCGTGTCATACACAGAAACCAAGTGCCATCCGGCCGGATAGCCATCCGACCGGATAGCCACTTGGTCAAGAGTGTCAGGTGCCATCCGAACGAGATGTCATCCGACCGGATAGTCATTCGGGCGGTGTGCCATCCGACCGGACAACCCTTTCCTCTTTTGGAATCCTATAAATACCCGTGTCACTTTCATTCTTTCTACTTTTGGAAACCTCTGTCCGACCAGCACGCTCAGCTTACCTTTTCGTCGATTTCTCTCAATCCCGGTAAGATCTCGTCCTAAATCTTGTACTATCTTGATCTACACGCACTCCCACACCTTTCTATCTTTTGAATCTTGACTTTCAACCGTAAAATCGCTAGATTTGAGGTGTTCTAGGATGATGTCAACATGAGTTCTTGAAGAACTTTATGTTTTGGCTTCAATCCACCGAGAACAACTCAGATCTAACCGATTTCCACACAAATAAACAAAGATCTATACTAGATCTAAACATAAACACAGTGAAAAAGGATTGAAAGATGGTTTCTAACTTTCTTTCAACTCTTTTACACTCAATACGCTTGAAACCAATAGAAACGGATCTAGATCTAGACCTCCGCTCATTCTTAGTGTTGTGCTAGCTCAAGATCTGGATTCTACTCACGAGACCACCGATTTCGGGATAAACAAGAACAACCGTCTTGAACCGGTTAACTGGCTGAACTAGGGTGATTCCTGGTCGGTTTGGTCACTTGGGACAAGATGGGGTTCTGTTGGTTAAAGCGTTGTCGAAATGTCTCGATAAAACGACAAACAATCAAAACGACCAAGTGTAAGACGAACGGAACAACCGAAACGGAATGCTGTCCGACCGGACTGCTGTCCAAACGGATAGGTCACCCGAACGGATTGCCATCTGAACGGATCACACTTGGGGTCCCACACTTAGTCGACTATATCAGAAGTCTGAGTATTGAACGGATTGCTATCCGATCGGACTACCATCCGACCGGATTACTCTTCGGATCATGAGATACTAGGACTTTAATGACTTAAACAATTTTCAACATGTTCATTAACAGGATTGCCACCCGGTCGAATGGACATCCGATCGAGTGACTCTTCTGCTATGAGTTGTTTTCACTACGTAATCTCATCACTAAGGTCGCCGTCCGACCGGATGGCAATCCAAACTGATTGCTGTCCGCACGATTGACTGTCCGATCGACCGACTTGAAGGATAGAGATACTTCAATATTTTCAAAATGCTACAACGAAAACTTCAAAAGACATGCCATCATACACAAACACATTCACCTCTTAGGAAGAAACAATCCACTCGAATAGTCATCCGACTGGACTACCGTCCGACCGGATGACCATCCGAACGGATTGTCATCCGTTCAACAAGCCGTCCGATCGGATTACCATCCGACCGAACAGATATCCGACCCATTCCCACTTTGTATCGTTTTACGCGTCACTTATCGTTATGCTATCAAATCTATTCAGGCTAACTTTACTCGCTAAGCGCTCCCTTCAATCCATCAACCGCTGTGAGTATACTCGATCCCTTTTTGCTTTGAGCACTTTTGGGTGTTACATACGTTACAACTATTCAAATCACATCAAACACACTACTCAATACTATTTGAACGCTAACCGTTAATGCATGTTATACGTGGCTTATGAATGCTTGTTTATTATGTTTACACATGGAATGCTGTCTACCTGCCTTAGCAACGATAGTACTATAGTTTGGACTCAGCACCCGTTCACACGGGGGTTGTTAAGGACAATTACTTGCATGGATTACAGTGGTAATCATGTATTGCGAACTGCTCCGGGCAGTCAACCCGCAGTCATTGGTATCGATGGATCTATGTCGATAACTAACGTGCTTCATTTCACTATGTGTACGTGCTGGTTATGCGTAAACGAATTCGAACTCTATATGCTATTATCAAACTTGTATGCTCACCTTTACATTATATGTATTGACTTTATTTTAACGTATGTGACAGGTGCTTAGGTTGTTTCTATGCTTAGCTTGCTGGTGATGAAATTGAGGCTAGGGAAGGAGTCCTAGAAACCAATAAACAATTTAACTATTTGTAAATCTGAGTTGTCGGAACAGAATGATTTGCCTAGACTTTATCTGTAATAATTTGTTTACTGTTTGAGGCATGGTATGAGACATGTTATTTTAAATTGAATAGTAATGATAATCGTTATGGAAACTTCTGGACAATCTGTTTCGCTCAGTGCCATGCCCCGATGTTTCCGCCATCAGTTGGGATGTGACAGATTGGTATCAGAGCCATAACTATAGGGAATTAGGCAAGACTCGACCTAGTCCGGGTCGATGTCTTAGAGACCTAGTCTATAGTTAAGAACAAACATACCAACTTGAGTACATCCAGTAAGGATTAAGTACGAGCTTATTTCTCACTATTCTCGTTTATGCTACACTATCACTGCACTCGAATTTGCAGCTATGAAAGAACAATTAAGCCGAGATTAGGTGTGAAAACCGCAAACTCTCGACTAAAGTTGCTTCAACAACCCGCATTTTTATCTACAAACGAGGAGAATTATGCCAAATCAGGAGTGAAATCCATAATTTGATGAATAATCTCCTCTATTTTATTTAAAACATGGACGAAATTGTTAAGCTAGGGGTGAAACCCAAACCTTGACTACTTGTTCCGCTCATTTTACAAAGCTCTCACCAAAGTTTCGACGGACTCCAACGACCTGAAGTCACAACATAACTAACGGGATGTATGCCTAGCGCCCAAGAATCGAGGCAAAAGCATAATCCTGAAGGTCAAAAGTGCACACCAGATCCTTGTGAATAGTCGAACCACTTGGGTAGTCGAAGTCTAATAGCCGCAGACAATCTATTTCTTGATTTTATGTGTTTCGATTCTGTATATCTTGACTGTATATCTCTTAAATGTCAACATATACACGTGTGATTTAGTTTACAAAGATTTTTCAATGCCGAGAACCTCGATCAGAGAGTAAAAAAGGCATAAGGTTCACAATGGTGTAAAATTAAAATGGGATATACCGGGCTAGGATTCGAGTTACAGGAACAAGGGCCAAACCAACCACCCAAGAATGGAATCGTCGAGCGAAAACACTTGACAACCTCCTAGAAGCAGCTTTTCTTGCCACCAGACCTTTCTCCATCAATTAGGAATCTGATGCCGTCACTAAACACATTCCTTAAATTGTAGCCATTTGTTGAGTTTTTTTTGGTGTCTAATCCGCATATATATCACCATTGCCCTTGATTTTCTTGACTGTATATCTCTTAAATGTTAACATATACACGTGTGATTTAGTTTAAAAAGATTTTTCAATGCCGAGAACCTTGATCAGAGTGTAAAAAGGCGTAAGGTTCACAATGATGTAAAATTAAAATGTAATATACCGGGCTAGGATTCGAGTTACAGGAACAAAGGCCAAACCAACCACCCACGAATGGAATCGTCGAGCGATAACACTTGACAACCTCCTAGAAGCAGCTTTTCTTGCCACCAGACCTTTCTCCATCAATTAGGAATCTGATGCCGTCACTAAACATATTCCTTAAATTGTAGCCATTTTTTGAGTATTTATTTTTTGGTGTCTAATCTACATATATATCACCATTGCCCTTGATTTTCTTGACTGTATATCTCTTAAATGTCAACATATACACGTGTGATTTAGTTTACGAAGATTTTTCAATGCAGAGAACCTCGATCAAAGAGTAAAAAAGGCGTAAGGTTCACAATGGTGTAAAATAAAAATGAGATATACCGGGCTAGAATTCGAGTTACAGGAACAAGGGCCAAACAAACCACCCAAGAATGGAATCGTCGAGCGAAAACACTTGACAACCTCCTAGAAGCAGCTTTTCTTACCACCAGACCTTTCTCCATCAATTAGGAATCTGACGCCGTCACTAAACACATTCCTTAAATTGTAGCCATTTTTTAGGGTTTATTTTTTGGTGTCTAATCTGCATATATATCACCATTGCCCTTGATTTTATTGACTGTATATCTCTTAAATGTCAACATATACACGTGTGATTTAGTTTACGAAGATTTTTCAATGCCGAGAACCTCGATCAGAGAGTAAAAAAGGTGTAAGGTTCACAATGGTGTAAAATTAAAATAGGATATACCGGGGTAGGATTCGATTTACTGGAACAAGGGCCAGAACAACCACCCAAGAATGGAATCGTTGAGCGAAAACACTTGACAACCTCCTAGAAGCAGCTTTTCTTGCCACCAGATCTTTCTCCATCAATTAGGAATCTGATGCTGTCACTAAACACATTCCTTAAATTGTAGCCATTTTTGAGTGTTTTTATTTGGTGTCTAATCCGCATATATATCAACATTGCCCTTGATTTTCTTTACTGTATATCAATTAAATGTCAACATATACACGTGTGATTTAGTTAAAGATTTTTCAACGCCGAGAACCACGACCAGAGAGTAAAAAAGGCGTAAGGTTCACAATGGTGTAAAATTAAAATGGGATATACCGGGCTAGGATTCGAGTTACCGGAACAAGGGCCAAACCAACCATCCAAGAATTGAATCGTCGAGCGAAAACACTTGACAACCTCCTAGAAGCCACTTTTCTTGCCACCAGACCTTTCTCCATCAGTTAGGTATATGATGTCGTCACTAAACACATTCCTTAAATTGTAGCCATTTGTTGAGTGTTTTTTTTTTGGTGTCTAATCCTCATATATATCACCATTGCCCTTAATTTTCTTGACTGTATATCTCTGAAATGTCAACATATACACGTGTAATTTAGTTTAGGAAGATTTTCCAATGCCGAGAACCTCGATCAGAGAGTAAAAAAAGCGTAAGGTTCACAATGGTGCAAAATTAAAATGGGATATAACGGGCTAGGATTCGAGTTACCGGAACAAGTGCCAAACCAACCACCCAAGAATGGAATCGTCGAGCGAAAATACTTGACAACCTCCTAGAAGCAATTTTTCTTGCCACCAAATGTTTCTCCATCAATTAGGAATCTGATTCCGTAACTAAACACATTCATTAAATTGTAGCCATTTGTTGAGTGTTTTTTTTTGTGTCTAATCCGCATATATATCACCATTTCCCTTGATTTTCTTGACTGTATATCTCTTAAATGTCAACATATACACGTGTGATTTAGTTTACGAAGATTTTTCAAGGCCGAGAACCTCGATCAGAGAGTAAAAAAGGCGTAAGGTTCACAATGGTGTAAAAGTAAAATGGGATATACCGGGCTAGGATTCGAGCTACAGGAACAAGGGCCAAACCAACCACCCAAGAATGGAATCGTCGAGCGAAAACACTTGGCAACCTCCTAGAAGCAGGTTTTCTTGCCACCAGACCTTTCTCCATCAATTAGAAATCTGATGCCGTCACTAAAACGTTCCTTAAATTTTAGCCATTTGTTGAGTGATTTTTTTGTGTCTAATCCGCATAAATATCACCATTGCCCTTGATTTTCTTGACTGTATATCTCTTAAATGTCAACATATACACGTGTGATTTAGTTTACGAAGATTTTTCAATGCCGAGAACCTCGATCAGAAAGTAAAAAAGGCGTAAGGTTCACAATGGTGTAAAATTAAAATGGGATATACCGGTCTAGGATTCGGGTTACAGGAACAAGGGCCAAACCACCCACCCAAGAATGGAATCGTCGAGTGAAAACACTTGACAACCTCCTCGAAGCAGTTTTTCTTGCCTCCAGACATTTCTCCATCAATTACGAATCTGATGCCGTCACTAAACACATTCCTTAAATTATAGCCATTTGTTGAGTGTTTTTTTTTGTGTCTAATCCGCATTTATATCACCATTGCCCTTGATTTTCTTGACTGTATATCTCTTAAATGTCAACATATACACGTGTGATTTATTTACAAAGATTTTTCAATGCCGAGAACCTCGATTAGATAGTAAAAAAGGCGTAAGGTTCACAATGGTATAAAATTAAAATGGGATATACCGGGATAGGATTCAAGTTATAGGAACAAAGGCCAAACCAACCACCCAAGAATGGAATCATCGAGCGAAAACACTTGACAACCTCCTAGAAGCAACTTTTCTTGCCACCAGACCTTTCTCCATCAATTAGGAATCTGATGCCGTCACTAAACACATTACTTAAATTTTAGCCATTTGTTGAGTGTTTTTTTTTTGGTGTCTAATCCGCATTTATATCACCATTGCCCTTGATTTTCTAGACTGTATATCTCTTAAATGTCAACATATACACGTGTGATTTAGTTTAGGAAGATTTTTCAATGCCGAGAACCTCGATCAGAGAGTAAAAAGGCGTAAGGTTCACAATGGTGTAAAATTAAAATGGGATATAACGGGCTAGGATTCGAGTTACAGGAACAAGGGCCAAACCAACCACCCAAGAATGGAATCATCGAGCGAAAACACTTGACAACCTCCTAGAAGCAGCTTTTCTTGCCACCAGACCTTTCTCCATCAATTAGGAATCTGATGCCGTCACTAAACACATTCCTTAAATTGTAGCCATTTGTTGAGTGTTTTTTTTGGGTGTCTAATCCTCATTTATTTCACCATTGCCTTTGATATTCTTGACTGTATATCTCTTAAATGTCAACATATAATCGTATGATTTAGTTTATGAAGATTTTTTAATGCCGAGAACCTCGATCAGAGAGTAAAAAAGGCGTAAGGTTCACAATGGTGCAGAATTAAAATAGGATATACCGGGCTAGGATTCGAGTTTCCGGAACAAGGGCCAAACCAACCACCCACGAATGGAATCGTCGAGCGAAAACATTTGACAACCTCCTAGAAGCAGCTTTTCTTGCCACCAAACGTTTCTCCATCAATTAGGAATCTGATGCCGTCACTAAACACATTCCTTAAATTATAGCCATTTGTTGAGTGTTTTTTTTGTGTCTAATCCGCATATATAACACCATTGCCCTTGATTTTCTTGACTGTATATCTCTTAAATGTCAACATATACACGTGTGATTTAGTTTACGAAGATTTTTTAATGCCGAGAACCTCGATCAGAGAGTAAAAAAGGCGTAAGGTTCACAATGGTGTAAAATTAAAATGGGATATACCGGGCTAGGATTCGAGCTACAGGAACACGGGCCAAACCAAGCACCCAAGAATGGAATCGTCGAGCGAAAACACTTGAAAACCTCCTAGAAGCAGGTTTTCTTGCCACCAGTCCTTTCTCCATCAATTAGAAATCTGATGCCGTCACTATACACATTCCTTAAATTTTAGCCATTTGTTGAGTGTTTTTTTTTTGTGTCTAATTCCCATATATATCACCATTGCCCTTGATTTTCTTGACTGTATATCTCTTAAATGTCAACATATACACGTGTGATTTAGTTTACGAAGATATTTCAATGCCGAGAACCTCGATGAGGAAGTAAAAAAAGGCGTAAGGTTCACAATGGTGTAAAATTAAAATGGGATATACCGGGCTAGGATTCGAGTTACAGGAACAAGGGCCAAACCACCCACCCAAGAATGGAATCGTCGAGCGAAAACACTTGACAACCTCCTAGAAGCAGCTTTCCTTGCCACCAGACCTTTCTCCATCAATTAGGAATCTGATGCCGTCACTAAACACATTCCTTAAATTTTAGCCATTTGTTGAGTGTTTTTTTTTTGGGTCTAATCCGCATTTTTATCACCATTGCCCTTGATTTTCTTTACTGTATATCTCTTAAATGTCAACATATACACGTGTGATTTAGTTTACGAAGATTTTTCAATGCCGAGAACCTCGATCAAAGAGTAAAAAAGGCTTAAGGTTCACAATGGTGTAAAATTAAAATGGGATATACCGGGCTAGGATTCGAGCTACAGGAACAAGGGCCAAACCAACCACCCAAGAATGGAATCGTCGAGCGAAAACACTTGACAACCTCCTAGAAGCAGCTTTTCTTGCCACCAGACCTTTCTCCATCAATTAGGAATCTGATGCCGTCACTAAACACATTCCTTAAATTGTAGCCATTTGATGAGGGTTTTTTTTGGTGTCTAATCCGCATATATATCACCATTGCCCTTGATTTTCTTGACTGTATATCTCTTAAATGTCAACATATACACGTGTGATTTAGTTTACGAAGATTTTCCAACGCCGAGAACCTCGATCAGAGATTAAAAAAGGCGTAAGGTTCACAATGGTGTAAAATTAAAATGGGATATACCGGGCTAGGATTCGAGCTACAGGAATAAGGGCCAAACCAACCACCCAAGAATGGAATCGTCGAGCGAAAACACTTGAAAACCTCCTAGAAGCAGGTTTTCTTGCCACCAGACCTTTCTCCATCAATTAGAAATCTGATGCCGTCACTATACACATTCCTTAAATTTTAGCCATTTGTTGAGTGTTTTTTTTTTGGTGTCTAATTCCCATATATATATCACCATTGCCCTTGATTTTCTTGACTGTATATCTCTTAAATGTCAACATATACACGTGTGATTTAGTTTACGAAGATATTTAAATGCCGAGAACCTCGACCAGGAAGTAAAAAAAGGCGTAAGGTTCACAATGGTGTAAAATTAAAATGGGATATACCGGGCTAGGATTCGAGTTACAGGAACAAGGGCCGAACCACCCACCCAGGAATGGAATCGTCGAGCGAAAACACTTGACAACCTCCTAGAAGCAGCTTTTCTTGCCACCAGACCTTTCTCCATCAATTAGGAATCTGATGCCGTCACTAAACACATTCCTTAAATTGTAGCCATTTGTTGAGGGTATTTTTTGGTGTCTAATCCGCATATATATCACCATTGCCCTTGATTTTCTTGACTGTCTATCTCTTAAATTTCAACATATACACGTGTGATTTAGTTTACGAAGATTTTCCAATGCCGAGAACCTCGATCAGAGAGTAAAAAAGGCGTAAGGTTCACAATGGTGTAAAATTAAAATGGGATATACCGGGCTAGGATTCGAGCTACAGGAATAAGGGCCAAACCAACCACCCAAGAATGGAATCGTCGAGCGAAAACACTTGAAAACCTCCTAGAAGCAGGTTTTCTTGCCACCAGACCTTTCTCCATCAATTAGAAATCTGATGCCGTCACTATACACATTCCTTAAATTCTAGCCATTTGTTGAGTGTTTTTTTTTGGTGTCTAATTCCCATATATATATCACCATTGCCCTTGATTTTCTTGACTGTATATCTCTTAAATGTCAACATATACACGTGTGATTTAGTTTACGAAGATATTTCAATGCCGAGAACCTCGACCAGGAAGTAAAAAAAGGCGTAAGGTTCACAATGGTGTAAAATTAAAATGGGATATACCGGGCTAGGATTCGAGTTACAGGAACAAGGGCCAAACCACCCACCCAGGAATGGAATCGTCAAGCGAAAACACTTGACAACCTCCTAGAAGCAGCTTTTATTGCCACCAGACCTTTCTCTATCAATTAGGAATCTGATGCCGTCACTAAACACATTCCTTAAATTTTAGCCATTTGTTGAGTGTTTTTTTTTTGTGTCTAATCCGCATTTATATCACCATTTTCCTTGATTTTCTTTACTGTATATCTCTTAAATGTCAACATATACACGTGTGATTTAGTTTACGAAGATTTTTCAATGCCGAGAACCTCGATCAAAGAGTAAAAAAGGCGTAAGGTTCACAATGGAGTAAAATTAAAATGGGATATACCGGGCTAGGGTTCAAGTTATGGAACAAAGGCCAAACCAACCACCCAAGAATGGAATCGTCGAGCGAAAACACTTGACAACCTCCTAGAAGCAGCTTTTCTTCCCACCAGACCTTTCTCCATCAATTAGGAATCTGATGCCGTCACTAAACACATTTCTTAAATTTTAGCCATTTGTTGAGTGTTTTTTTTGGTGTCTAATCCGCATTTATATCACCATTGCCCTTGATTTTCTTGACTGTATATCTCTTAAATGTCAACATATACACGTGTGATTTAGTTTACGAAGATTTTTCAATGCCGAGAACCTCGATCAGAGAGTAAAAAGGCGTAAGGTTCACAATGGTGTAAAATTAAAATGGGATATACCGGGCTAGGATTTGAGTTACAGGAACAAGGGCCAAACCAACCACCCAAGAATGGAATCATCGAGCGAAAACACTTGACAACCTCCTAGAAGCAGCTTTTCTTGCCACCAGACCTTTCTCCATCAATTAGGAATCTGATGCCGTCACTAAACACATTCCTTAAATTGTAGTCATTTGTTGAGTGTTTTTTTTTGGTGTCTAATCCGCATATATACAACCATTGCCCTTGATTATCTTGACTGTATATCTCTTAAATGTCAACATATACACGTGTGATTTAGTTTACGATGATTTTTCAATGCCGAGAACTTCGATCAGAGAGTAAAAAAGGGGTAAGGTTCATAATGGTGTAAAATTAAAATGGGATATACCGGGCTAGGATTCAAGTTACAGAAAAAAGGGCCAAACCAACCACCCAAGAATGGAATCGTTGAGCAAAAACACTTGACAACCTCCTAGAAGCCGCTTTTCTTGCCTCTAGACCTTTCTCCATCAGTTAGGAATATGATGTCGTCACTAAACACATTCCTTAAATTGTAGCCATTTGTTGAGTGTTTTTTTTTGGTGTCTAATCCTCATATATTTCACCATTGCCCTTGATATTCTTGAATGTATATCTCTTAAATGTCAACATATAAACGTATGATTTAGTTTATGAAGAATTTTTAATGCCGAGAACCTCAATCAGAGAGTAAAAAAGGCGTAAGGTTCACAATGGTGCAAAATTAAAATGGGATATACCGGGCTAGGATTCGAGTTACAAGAACAAGGGCCAAACCACCCACCCAAGAATGGAATTGTCGAGCGAAAAAACTTGACAACCTCCTAGAAGCAGCTTTTCTTGCCACCAGACCTTTCTCCATCAATTAGGAATCTGATGCCGTCACTAAACACATTCCTTAAATTCTAGCCATTTGTTGAGGGTTTTTTTGGTGTCTAATCCGCATATATATCACCATTGCCCTTGATTTTCTTGACTGTATATCTCTTAAATGTCAACATATACACGTGTAATTTAGTTTACGAAGATTTTTGAATGCCGAGAACCTCGGTCAGAGAGTAAAAAAGGCGTAAAGTTCACATTGGTGTAAAATTAAAATGGGAGATACCGGGCTAGGATTCGAGCTACAGGAACAAGGGCCAAACCAACCACCCAAGAATGGAATCGTCGAGCGAAAACACTTGACAACCTCCTAGAAGCAGGTTTTCTTGCCACCAGACCTTTCTCCATCAATTAGAAATTTGATGCCGTCACTATTCAGATTCCTTAAATTTTAGCCATTTGTTGAGTGTTTTTTTTTTGTGTGTCTAATTCGCATATATATCACCATTGCCGTTGATTTTCTTGACTGTATATCTCTTAATTGTCAACATATACCCGTGTGATTTAGTTTACGAAGATATTTCAATCTCTTACGAAGATTTAGTAAAAAAGGCGTAAGGTTCACAATGGTGTAATATTAAAATGGGAAATACCGGGCTAGTATTCGAGTTACAGGAACAAGGGCCAAACCACCCACTCAAGAATGGAATCGTCGAGCGAAAACACCTGACAACCTCCTAGAAGCAGCTTTTCTTGCCACCAGACCTTTCTCCATCAATTAGGAATCTGATGCCGTCACTAAACACATTCCTTAAATTTTAGCAATTTGTTGAGTGTTTTTTTTTGTGTCTAATCCGCATTTATATCACCATTGCCCTTGATTTTCTTGACTGTATATCTCTTAAATGTCAACATATACACGTGTCATTTAGTTTACGAAGATTTTTCAATGCCGAGAACCTCGATCAGAGAGTAAAAAGGCGTAAGGTTCACAATGGTGTAAAATTAAAATGGGATATACCGGGCTAGGATTCGAGCGACAGGAACAAGGGCCAAACCAACCACCCAATAATGGAATCATCGAGCGAAAACACTTGACAACCTCCTAGAAGCAGCTTTTCTTGCCACCAGACCTTTCTCCATCAATTAGGAATCTGATGCCGTCACTAAACACATTCCTTAAATTGTAGCCATTTGTTGAGGGTTTTTTTTTGTGTCTAATCCGCATATATATCACCATTGCCCTTGATTTTCTTGATTGTATATCTCTTAAATGTCAACATAAACACGTTTGATTTAGTTTACGAATATATTTCAATCTCTTACGAAGATTTAGTAAAAAGGCGTAAGGTTCACAATGGGGTAATATTAAAATGGAATATACCGGGCTAGGATTCGAGTTACAGGAACAAGGGCTAAACCACCCACTCAAGAGTGGAATCGTCGAGCGAAAACACTTGACAATCTCCTAGAAGCAGGTTTTATTGCCACCAGAACTTTCTCCATCAATTAGAAATCTGATGCCGTCACTAAACACATTCCTTAAATTTTAGCCATTTGTTGAGTGTTTTTTTTTTGTGTCTAATCCGCATAAATATCACAATTGCCCTTGATTTTCTTGACTGTATATCTCTTAAATGTCAACATATACACGTGTGATTTAGTTTACGAAT
Organism: Helianthus tuberosus; assembly: GCA_030545235.1. Classification (NCBI taxonomy): domain Eukaryota; kingdom Viridiplantae; phylum Streptophyta; class Magnoliopsida; order Asterales; family Asteraceae; genus Helianthus; species Helianthus tuberosus. The sequence goes on from JARYGA010021163.1 coordinate 15,890, forward strand.
ATTTTTCAATTGTGAGAACCTCGATAAGAAAGTAAAAAAGGCGTAAGGTTCACAATGGTGTAAAATTAAAATGGGATATACCGGTCTAGGATTCGGGTTACAGGAACAAGGGCCAAACCACCCACCCAAGAATGGAATCGTCGAGTGAAAACACTTGACAACCTCCTCGAAGCAGCTTTTCTTGCCTCCAGACATTTCTCCATCAATTACGAATATGATGCCGTCACTAAACACATTCCTTAAATTATAGCCATTTGTTGAGTGTTTTTTTTTGTGTCTAATCCGCATTTATATCACCGTTGCCCGTGATTTTCTTGACTGTATATCTCTTAAATGTCAACATATACACGTGTGATTTATTTACAAAGATTTTTCAATGCCGAGAACCTCGATTAGAGAGTAAAAAAGGCGTAGGGTTCACAATGGTGTAAAATTAAAATGGGATATACCGGGCTAGGATTCAAGTTATAGGAACAAAGGCCAAACCAACCACCCAAGAATGGAATCGTCGAGCGAAAACACTTGACAACCTCCTAGAAGCAGCTTTTCTTGCCACCAGACCTTTCTCCATCAATTAGGAATCTGATGCCGTCACTAAACACATTCCTTAAATTTTAGCCATTTGTTGAGTGTTTTTTTTGGTGTCTAATCCGCATTTATATCACCATTGTCCTTGATTTTCTTGACTGTATATCTCTTAAATGTCAACATATACACGTGTGATTTAGTTTACGAAGATTTTTCAATGCCGAGAACCTCGATCAGAGAGTAAAAAGGCGTAAGGTTCACAATGGTGTAAAATTAAAATGGGATATACCGGGCTAGGATTCGAGCTACAGGAACAAGGGACAAACCAACCACCCAAGAATGAAATCGTCGAGCGAAAACACTTGAAAACCTCCTAGAAGCAGGTTTTCTTGCCACCAGACCTTTCTCCATCAATTAGAAATCTGATGCCGTCACTATACACATTTCTTAAATTTTAGCCATTTGTTGAGTGTTTTTTTTTTGGTGTCTAATTCCCATATATATCACCATTGCCCTTGATTTTCTTGACTGTATATCTCTTAAATGTCAAGATATACACGTGTGATTTAGTTTACGAAGATATTTCAATGCCGAGAACTTCGATCAGAGAGTAAAAAAGGCGTAAGGTTCATAATGGTGTAAAATTAAAATGGGATATACCGGGCTAGGATTCAAGTTACAGGAAAAAGGGCCACACCAACCACCCAAGAATGGAATCGTTGAGCGAAAACACTTGACAACCTCCTAGAAGCCGCTTTTCTTGCCTCCAGAGCTTTCTTCATCAGTTAGGAATATGATGTCGTCACTAAACACATTCCTTAAATTGTTGCCATTTGTTGGGTGTTTTTTTTTGTGTCTAATCCTCATATATTTCACCATTGCCCTTGATATTCTTAACTGTATATCTCTTAAATGTCAACATATACACGTATGATTTAGTTTATGAAGATTTTTTAATGCCGAGAACCTCGATCAGAGAGTAAAAAAGGCGTAAGGTTCACAATGGTGCAAAATTAAAATAGAATATACCGGGCTAGGATTCGAGTTACCGGAACAAGGGCCAAACCAACCACCCAAGAATGGAATCGTCGAGCGAAAACACTTGACAACCTCCTAGAAGCAGCTTTTCTTGCCACCAAACGTTTCTCCATCAAATAGGAATCTGATTCCATCACTAAACACATTCCTTAAATTGTAGCTATTTGTTGAGTGTTTTTTTTTGTGTCTAATCCGCATATATAACACCATTGCCCTTGATTTTCTTGACTGTATATCTCTTAAATGTCAACATATACACGTGTGATTTAGTTTACGAAGATTTTTCAATGCCGAGAACCTCGATCAGAGAGTAAAAAAGGCGTAAGGTTCACAATGGTGTAAAATTAAAATGGGATATACCGGGCTAGGATTCGAGCTACAGGAACAAGGGACAAACCAACCACCCAAGAATGAAATCGTCAAGCGAAAACACTTGAAAACCTCCTAGAAGCAGGTTTTCTTGCCACCAGACCTTTCTCCATCAATTAGAAATCTGATGCCGTCACTATACACATTCCTTAAATTTTAGCCATTTGTTGAGTGTTTTTTTTTTGGTGTCTAATTCCCATATATATCACCATTGCCCTTGATTTTCTTTACTGTATATCTCTTAAATGTCAACATAAACACGTGTGATTTAGTTTACGAAGATTTTTCAATGCCGAGAACCTCGATCAAAGAGTAAAAAATGCGTAAGGTTCACAATGGTGTAAAATTAAAATGGGATATACCGGGCTAGGATTCGAGCTACAGGAACAAGGGCCAAACCAACCACCCAAGAATGGAATCGTCGAGCGAAAACACTTGACAACCTCCTAGAAGCAGCTTTTCTTGCCACCAGACCTTTCTCCATCAATTAGGAATCTGATGCCGTCACCAAAAACATTCCTTAAATTGTAGCCATTTGTTGTGGGTTTTTTTGGTGTCTAATCCGCATATATATCACCATTGGCCTTGATTTTCTTAACTGTGTATCTCTTAAATGTCAACATATACCCGTGTGATTTAGTTTACGAAGACTTTTCAATGCCGAGAACCTCGATCAGAGAGTAAATAAGGCGTGAGTTCCACTATGGTGTAAAATTAAAATGAGATATACCGGGCTAGGATTCGAGCTACAAGAACAAGGGCCAAACCAACCACCCAAGAATGGAATTGTCGAGCGAAAACACTTGACAACATCCTAGAAGCAGCTTTTCTTGCCACCAGACCTTTCTCTATCCATTAGGAATCTGATGCCGTCACTAAACACTTTCCTTATATTGTAGCCATTTGTTGAGAGTTTTTTTTGGTGTCTAATCCGCATATATATCACCATTGCCCTTGATTTTCTTGACTGTATATCTCTTAAATGTCAACATATACACGTGTAATTTAGTTTACGAAGATTTTGGAATGCCTAAAACCTCGACCAGGGAGTAAAAAAGGCGTAACGTTCACATTGGTGTAAAATTAAAATGGGAGATACCGGGCTAGGATTCGAGCTACAGGAACAAGGGCCAAACCAACCACCCAAGAATGGAATCGTCGAGCGAAAACACTTGACAACCTCCTAGAAGCAGGTTTTCTTGCCACCAGACCTTTCTCCATCAATTAGAAATCTGAGGCCGTCACTATACAGATTCCTTAAATTTTAGCCATTTCTTGAGTGTTTTTTTTTTGTGTGTCTAATTCGCATATGTATCACAATTGCCCTTGATTTTCTTGACTGTATATCTCTTAAATGTCAACATATACCCGTGTGATTTAGTTTACGAAGATATTTCAATCTCTTACGAAGATTTAGTAAAAAAGGCGTAAGGTTCACAATGGTGTAATATTAAAATGGGATATACCGGGCTAGGATTCGAGTTACAGGAACAAAGGCCAAACCACCCACTCAAGAATGGAATCGTCGAGCGAAAACACTTGACAACCTCCTAGAAGCAGCATTTCTTGCCACCAGACCTTTCTCCATCAATTAGGAATCTGATGCCGTCACTAAACACATTCCTTAAATTGTAGCCATTTGTTGAGTGTTTTTTTGTGTCTAATTCGCATATATATCACCATTGCCCTTGATTTTCTTGACTGTATATCTCTTAAATGTCAACATATACCCGTGTGATTTAGTTTACGAAGATATTTCAATCTCTTACGAAGATTTAGTAAAAAAGGCGTAAGGTTCACAATGGTGTAAAATTAAAATGGGATATACCGGGCTTGGATTCGAGCTACTGGAACAAGGGCCAAACCAACCACCCAAGAATGGAATCGTCGAGCGAAAACACTTGACAACCTCCTTGAAGCAGCTTTTCTTGCCACCAGACCTTTCTCCATCAATTAGGAATCTGATGCCGTCACTAAACACATTCCTTAAATTGTAGCCATTTGTTGAGGTTTTTTTTTGGTGTCTAATCCGCATATATATCACCATTGCCCTTGATTTTTTTGACTGTATATCTCTTAAATGTCAACATATACACGTTTGATTTAGTTTACGAAGATATTTCAATCTCTTACGAAGATTTAGTAAAAAGGCGTAAGGTTCACATTGGTGTAATATAAAAATGGGATATACCGGGCTAGGATTCGAGTTACAGGAACAAGGGCTAAACCACCCACTCAAGAATGGAATCGTTGAGCGAAAACACTTGACAACCTCCTAGAAGCAGCTTTTCTTGCCACCAGACCTTTCTCCATCAATTAGGAATCTGAGGCCGTCACTAAACACATTCCTTAAATTTTAGCCATTTGTTGAGTTTTTTTTGGTGTCTAATCCGCATTTATATCACCATTGCCCTTGATTTTCTTGACTGTATATCTCTTAAATGTCAACATATACACGTGTGATTTAGTTTACGAAGATATTTCAATGCCGAGAACTTCGATCAGAGAGTAAAAAAGGCGTAAGGTTCATAATGGTGTAAAATTAAAATGGGATATACCGGGCTAGGATTCAAGTTACAGGAAAAAGGGCCACACCAACCACCCAAGAATGGAATCGTTGAGCGAAAACACTTGACAACCTCCTAGAAGCCGCTTTTCTTGCCTCCAGAGCTTTCTTCATCAGTTAGGAATATGATGTCGTCACTAAACACATTCCTTAAATTGTTGCCATTTGTTGGGTGTTTTTTTTTGTGTCTAATCCTCATATATTTCACCATTGCCCTTGATATTCTTAACTGTATATCTCTTAAATGTCAACATATACACGTATGATTTAGTTTATGAAGATTTTTTAATGCCGAGAACCTCGATCAGAGAGTAAAAAAGGCGTAAGGTTCACAATGGTGCAAAATTAAAATAGAATATACCGGGCTAGGATTCGAGTTACCGGAACAAGGGCCAAACCAACCACCCAAGAATGGAATCGTCGAGCGAAAACACTTGACAACCTCCTAGAAGCAGCTTTTCTTGCCACCAAACGTTTCTCCATCAAATAGGAATCTGATTCCATCACTAAACACATTCCTTAAATTGTAGCTATTTGTTGAGTGTTTTTTTTTGTGTCTAATCCGCATATATAACACCATTGCCCTTGATTTTCTTGACTGTATATCTCTTAAATGTCAACATATACACGTGTGATTTAGTTTACGAAGATTTTTCAATGCCGAGAACCTCGATCAGAGAGTAAAAAAGGCGTAAGGTTCACAATGGTGTAAAATTAAAATGGGATATACCGGGCTAGGATTCGAGCTACAGGAACAAGGGACAAACCAACCACCCAAGAATGAAATCGTCAAGCGAAAACACTTGAAAACCTCCTAGAAGCAGGTTTTCTTGCCACCAGACCTTTCTCCATCAATTAGAAATCTGATGCCGTCACTATACACATTCCTTAAATTTTAGCCATTTGTTGAGTGTTTTTTTTTTGGTGTCTAATTCCCATATATATCACCATTGCCCTTGATTTTCTTTACTGTATATCTCTTAAATGTCAACATAAACACGTGTGATTTAGTTTACGAAGATTTTTCAATGCCGAGAACCTCGATCAAAGAGTAAAAAATGCGTAAGGTTCACAATGGTGTAAAATTAAAATGGGATATACCGGGCTAGGATTCGAGCTACAGGAACAAGGGCCAAACCAACCACCCAAGAATGGAATCGTCGAGCGAAAACACTTGACAACCTCCTAGAAGCAGCTTTTCTTGCCACCAGACCTTTCTCCATCAATTAGGAATCTGATGCCGTCACCAAAAACATTCCTTAAATTGTAGCCATTTGTTGTGGGTTTTTTTGGTGTCTAATCCGCATATATATCACCATTGGCCTTGATTTTCTTAACTGTGTATCTCTTAAATGTCAACATATACCCGTGTGATTTAGTTTACGAAGACTTTTCAATGCCGAGAACCTCGATCAGAGAGTAAATAAGGCGTGAGTTCCACTATGGTGTAAAATTAAAATGAGATATACCGGGCTAGGATTCGAGCTACAAGAACAAGGGCCAAACCAACCACCCAAGAATGGAATTGTCGAGCGAAAACACTTGACAACATCCTAGAAGCAGCTTTTCTTGCCACCAGACCTTTCTCTATCCATTAGGAATCTGATGCCGTCACTAAACACTTTCCTTATATTGTAGCCATTTGTTGAGAGTTTTTTTTGGTGTCTAATCCGCATATATATCACCATTGCCCTTGATTTTCTTGACTGTATATCTCTTAAATGTCAACATATACACGTGTAATTTAGTTTACGAAGATTTTGGAATGCCTAAAACCTCGACCAGGGAGTAAAAAAGGCGTAACGTTCACATTGGTGTAAAATTAAAATGGGAGATACCGGGCTAGGATTCGAGCTACAGGAACAAGGGCCAAACCAACCACCCAAGAATGGAATCGTCGAGCGAAAACACTTGACAACCTCCTAGAAGCAGGTTTTCTTGCCACCAGACCTTTCTCCATCAATTAGAAATCTGAGGCCGTCACTATACAGATTCCTTAAATTTTAGCCATTTCTTGAGTGTTTTTTTTTTGTGTGTCTAATTCGCATATGTATCACAATTGCCCTTGATTTTCTTGACTGTATATCTCTTAAATGTCAACATATACCCGTGTGATTTAGTTTACGAAGATATTTCAATCTCTTACGAAGATTTAGTAAAAAAGGCGTAAGGTTCACAATGGTGTAATATTAAAATGGGATATACCGGGCTAGGATTCGAGTTACAGGAACAAAGGCCAAACCACCCACTCAAGAATGGAATCGTCGAGCGAAAACACTTGACAACCTCCTAGAAGCAGCATTTCTTGCCACCAGACCTTTCTCCATCAATTAGGAATCTGATGCCGTCACTAAACACATTCCTTAAATTGTAGCCATTTGTTGAGTGTTTTTTTGTGTCTAATTCGCATATATATCACCATTGCCCTTGATTTTCTTGACTGTATATCTCTTAAATGTCAACATATACCCGTGTGATTTAGTTTACGAAGATATTTCAATCTCTTACGAAGATTTAGTAAAAAAGGCGTAAGGTTCACAATGGTGTAAAATTAAAATGGGATATACCGGGCTTGGATTCGAGCTACTGGAACAAGGGCCAAACCAACCACCCAAGAATGGAATCGTCGAGCGAAAACACTTGACAACCTCCTTGAAGCAGCTTTTCTTGCCACCAGACCTTTCTCCATCAATTAGGAATCTGATGCCGTCACTAAACACATTCCTTAAATTGTAGCCATTTGTTGAGGTTTTTTTTTGGTGTCTAATCCGCATATATATCACCATTGCCCTTGATTTTTTTGACTGTATATCTCTTAAATGTCAACATATACACGTTTGATTTAGTTTACGAAGATATTTCAATCTCTTACGAAGATTTAGTAAAAAGGCGTAAGGTTCACATTGGTGTAATATAAAAATGGGATATACCGGGCTAGGATTCGAGTTACAGGAACAAGGGCTAAACCACCCACTCAAGAATGGAATCGTTGAGCGAAGACACTTGACAACCTCCTAGAAGCAGCTTTTCTTGCCACCAGACCTTTCTCCATCAATTAGGAATCTGAGGCCGTCACTAAACACATTCCTTAAATTTTAGCCATTTGTTGAGTTTTTTTTGGTGTCTAATCCGCATTTATATCACCATTGCCCTTGATTTTCTTTACTGTATATCTCTTAACTGTCAACATATACAGGAGTGATTTAGTTTACGAAGATTTTTCAATGCCGAGAACCTCGATCAGAGAGTAAAAAAGGCGTAAGGTTCACAATGGTGTAAAATTAAAATGGGATATACCGGGCTAGGATTCGAGCTACAGGAACAAGGGCCAAACCAACCACCCAAGAATGGAATCGTCGAGCGAAAACACTTGACAACCTCCTAGAAGCAGCTTTTCTTGCCACCAGACCTTTCTCCATCAATTAGGAATCTGATGCCATCACTAAACACATTCCTTAAATTGTAGCCATTTGTTGAGGGTTTTTTTGGTGTCTAATCCGCATATATATCACCATTGGCCTTGATTTTCTTAACTGTGTATCTCTTAAATGTCAACATATACCCGTGTGATTTAGTTTACGAAGATTTTTCAATGCCGAGAACCTCGATCAGAGAGTAAATAAGGCGTGAGTTTCACTATGGTGTAAAATTAAAATGAGATATACCGGGCTAGGATTCGAGCTACAAGAACAAGGGCCAAACCAACCACCCAAGAATGGAATCGTCGAGCGAAAACACTTGACAACATCCTAGAAGCAGCTTTTCTTGCCACCAGACCTTTCTCCATCCATTAGGAATCTGATGCCGTCACTAAACACATTCCTTAAATTGTAGCCATTTGTTAAGTGTTTTTTTTGGTGTCTAATCCGCATATATATCACCATTGCCCTTGATTTTCTTGACTGTATATCTCTTAAATGTCAACATATA
>JARYGA010021164.1:0-24931 GCA_030545235.1 Helianthus tuberosus
ACTTTTTCGCACACGCCTATAAAATATTACAAATATTATTCAACATTTACTAAAACTTCTTTCAAAATCAATAAAACATTTTATTAAAAGACGCTTTTCAACAATCACTAAGTTCATATACCAAATTCCTTTTCTAAGGATCAACTTTTTCACAAGAATCTATAAACTTCAAAATTTTCTAATACAAAGTTATTTAAAACGATGCAAACTTATTAATCCCTAAAACTTTTCAAAACCTCACTCGATACGTCAATTAAATTCAAAACACGTGGGCAAAGAAACTTATAGGAACCAATAATTTTCAACCATAACAATTCTTCTAAAACCATAGTAGCATTCCCATTCATTTACAAAGTAAAAATTCACATAATCAATGGATGTTTTATTCTCCCTTTACATTCACAAACTAGATTCTATATTCCATGACAACTCAATCTATTTTAACTTCACGTTTTGCTCAAACAACTATGTATGCATATAATCTTACGTGTTTTGGTTTATATCTCACGACAAATTCACATATACCACTCATTTTGCTTTCATACTCAAAACTTCTTGGCCTTTTACATGCGTAAATTCGTATATTACGATTAATATCATATACAAAATCACTACTTCTTACACTCATATCCATATTCGTATTTATACATCTTATGTCTCTATTTATACTTACACATTTATGTTTATTTACATAATCAAGTCCATATTTATGCATTTTATATTATACTTGATGCGTGTGAAGTGTTATATATATTAGGTGTATATTTTAAGCCCTTTTTAACACTTTTTTAGCCAAGTTTTAAATTTATAAAACACGATATTTTACTAACACTAAACACACATATGGGCAAGTGCACCCATCGTGAGCGTAGTATAGCGTTGGTAAGATACCGAGGTCGTCCAAGGACACAAGAGCTTTTAGTACCGGTTTATCCTCAACGTCAAATCAAAATAAAAAGTTTAGAAAAATGTTTTTAACTAAGAAAAATAAAAACTAACTAAAATGCTGAAAATAAAAATAAAAATAAAAAGAAAAACAGATAGACAAGATGAATCACTTGGTTCCGACTCGTATCTAGTATAACCTTTGATTATTTCCGCACTTTTGCACATATTTAAGAGATTATCTTAGTTATTGTAGTAGGCCCCTCTTTTGAAGGTGACGTTACCCTCACCCCAGTAGTTTGAGTCAGCAAGGATACAATCCTAAAAGGGTGGATTATTGGAAGATAATTAATTAAGTTATTAATGCAAATTATGGTAGGCCCCTCTTTTGGAGGTGACGTTACCCTCGACTAAGTAGTCTGAGTCAGCAGGGATACAGTCCTAAATAGCCGGGTTATAGTATTAATAGTAGTTAACTTATGAGGGGATCAAAGAGTTTGGACCCCCGCCATCCAATACCGTGAAGCATTGAAGGAGGTCCTACTAAATTTGACCCAGGTCCATTGCAGGACCTCTAAACGCTGAACAATGGCAAGACCTTTACCAAACTGTTCCCTTAACCCCCGACCAGGTAGCCAACATACCTCCATATAGACCGTGGAGATATGAATGGTGAAAATCTTTTATTTTATATAGACAGTAAAATAATGCCAAGACACCACGGACAAACGATAAGGAAAGATCACCTTCAACATAAGTAACTAGTTATTAAAGTCATTAATACAAAACCAAATAAAAAGTGCAAAAGATTAGAAATAAAAAGTATTATACTAGACACTTTGTCTTCACCAAGTGATGTAAGAGACTTAGGCAAACATGGCCTTGATTGTCAAGAACTCTTACGATCAATCTTGGATCCCGAGACGACTCACACACTCTACGATGGACAATGGATGATGGTGGTGGATGATGGTGTTGTGATGGTGGTGGGTGGTGGATGAAGTGTGAGAGAGGTGGTGTGCCAAGGGATGAGTTGAAATGAAACCAAGCACTCCTATTTATAGGCTGAACAGAAGGCTGGGCATGGCCCCGTGTCCGCTGGACACGCCCCCGTGCCTGTCTGATACTCTCTCTCTTCATTAATTGTAATTCGCAATTACAATTAATGCGCCTGCTGTACTTTCGCCACGCCCCCGTGTTCACTGGACACGGCCCTGTGGTGGGCAATAGAAGCTTCTATAGGTTTGTCTTTTCTGCTGCTTCTTGGGCACGGCCCCGTGCTGGCTGAGCACGGGGCGTGTTCAGTCTTCTGCCTTCTTTATTTTGCTTGGGAAGATGCCGTTGAGGGGTCGGGCAGTCCACTTATGTTCCTTTTCTTGTATTAATGTTGGATTTAGCTGTCTTTTTGCTTCTTTTGTGAATTTGAGCTCATTTAATCCTGAAAATACAAAAGGAAGACAAAAACACTCTTTTTCCAACATTAGTACTTAAAAAGGGTTAGTTTTATGCCTCATTTGATGTAATTTATATGTTGCATTTTACACACATCAAATACCCCCACACTTGAACTTTTGCTTGTCCTCAAGCAAAACTCTTTAATATGTGGCTTACACTCCCAAATGGAATGGGTAGAAGAGAAGGTTTTGGCTTGTCATAGAGTGTTGGGAATCCAAGATCTTTTTGGGTTTTATTTTTATTTATTTACAATCCTATTCGTTATGATTTGTTTAGAACGTTTCATAGGAGAAATTACTTATTTGGGCATAACATGCCTTTTTAAAATTCCATTTATATACAAGTTTACATACCTCACGGGAGAAATCACTCACACTCGGCCGAAGGTGTATTTTTAGTGAATCACTCGAGAGCGGCATGGAACTTACTCCTACCATAGGCTTGCCAAGCAATCAATCCTCCTCCTTTTTAACTTATATACCTTTGTAAATATCAAGAGGACTTCATGGGTTAAGGGTTAGGCTTGGGTTAAAGGTAGGTGGTTGGGATAGTGGTTAGTGGTTAGTAGAAAAAGGGTGAAAAAGCGTAACAAGTGTCGGTTTTCGTAGGACTTTCTATTTTTGTAACTTTTATTTTGATGAAGCTTTTATTCAAACAAAGTTATTTTTGATGAACTTGTTTGTTTATTTTCTTTTGCTTCATCATCAACACATTTTTTTTTTGAACGATCATACGAAAAACCGAACTTGTTACTAAAACAAAGGGTTAAAAATAAAAAAGGTTTTGGTGGGTAAAAGGGTGTTTGGTTTGGGTTATGAAATGAAAAGGTTTAGGCTCAAAGGGGCTAACTAGGGGGATTTTTGGGTAGGTGGTAAAAGAAAAAGAAAAATAATGGTGTAGAAATAAAAAGGGTTAGTCCTAATGCCTCCATCATTTACTTACTCGGGTTTAAGTTGATAAGGACCGGGAATGTATCGTCATGGCAAGTTCTAGAGTTGTAAGAACCAAACGGCTATTCACACAAGAAACGAAAAATGAGCATTTAGTTTAATGATATGTAATTGTATGCTCAATAAAGGCTCAAAACTCACTTTTGTGGGAATGGGTTTTTATGTGATCAAGTATATATAATCAAATTTTAACTAAGTTTGTCATGCCGTTTCATAATTTTCTTATGTTGGTTCTTGATATCATGACGCTATCGGTTGTAAATTCGTAAAAATATAACCTTTTTGAGAACTTGAATTTCCCGAGTTAAACCTAGACAAGTAAAAAAATTAAATTTTTGAAAAAATTTGGGGTGATTAGCGGTTCCAATAGAGTTTTGTGTAAGGCTTGTATTTAGGACTTGCAAGATTCAAGGTTTTAGCATCCCCCCCCCCCCCACACTTAAATTACACATTGTCCTCAATGTGTCCCAAAAATAAATTTTTAGGTTGATTAGATGTGTAAAATGGTGTTAAAAGCAAAGATTTATGTTACTGGTAGTCTGGACACGGCCCCGTGTCCGCTGGACACGACCCCGTGGCGAACTGCCAGTAACGAAAACTTACAGAAGGCGAACACGGGGGCGTGTTGGTTAGGCACGGCCCCGTGTCTTGACAAAAATCTGCAGGACAGTAACCAAACAGCAGGTCTGAGAGGTGAGCACGGGGGCGTGTTGGCTGGACACGTCCCCGTGTGGATAGTCTGTAAGCCTGAAAAACAGGTTTCTTCCCCCGGTTTTTCCATCCTGGCCCTATAAGTGCTGAGGCTTAGCACTCCAAGCCTCGGTTTGTACCTGTTTCATCACTTAATACCACACCAAGTAACACAAACATCCTACATTACCATAGTTAATTGTCCCAAGCATAAAGTAAAAGAAAAAAATAAAACGGAAAATAAAAGTGGTAAAGGAAAGTAATTGTTCAACACTTGGCACGCAGGCCACCAACTGTTCGATAGATAATGGGACTTAAACCTGTGGGCTCGCCATCAACCCGCCCCTGCTCCTTCAAACCCCCTACTCCATATCCTCATCGCTATCATCACCTCCATCCCCATGCCCCGCCATATATTCCCGGATGCTGCCGATATCGTCTTGTATATCGTTGATGTTGCGTTCAATAGCTCCGACCCGGTGGTATGTGTTGTTGGTGAGGTTGTAGGCGTTCCTGGTACACATGAGGTTTTCCTGCAAAAGATCATGTAAGCTTTGAAAGTTAGGAAAACCGCCTCCTTGTGAGGAGGATTGACCCGGATCACCATGGGGTTGATACTGGTAGTGGGGAGGTGGTGCGTGAAGAACTAGGGCCTCCTGCGGGTTCCATGCATAGCCTTGCGTCCTTTGGAAGCTCACCGATCCGTCTTCCGCCTCATAAAGTAAGTTCATGGCTCGGCAAATGTGGTAGTCAACTCGTCCCGACCATGGGCTTCTTTCAAAGGACCTTGGAATTCGTGTGTAATGCTTGAAGAGACGGTACACCCATCCTCCGAAGAAGATAGGTGTTGGAGCGCGAGCAAGGCGGTTGAGATGCATGTTTCGTAACAGGAGATATGGAACATCGAGAGGCTTCCGGTTGTGGATACAGTGAAGGACAACCAAATCTTTCAACCCTACAACGCCACTACTGTCGTGACGTTGGTTAAGAGAGTAGGTGAGAAGCCTGTGAATGTAGCGATAGAGCGGATCCCTTAGCTTAGTACTCTTGGTGCTGCTAGGGTTGTAGATTCCTTCACCGATTTGAGCCCATGCGGCTTGTCGTTCATTTTCATCCAAGTCTCGTAATCCCCCGGTATTTTCCTCGTTTCCCGATTCCTCTTCCTCGTACAGTCCTATTATAGCTCCAAACTGTGCCATAGAGATTGAGTACTTTGTCCCGCCACACCGAAATGCAACCCCTTCATTGTCGAATGGGTCACACCTTGAGGTGAAGGTAAAAGTACTGTAGAACTCCATGGTGCATTGATGCACCGACCGAAGCCTAGTGTTCAATGCAACAGCTAGTGGTCCCGTAACGATGTTGTTGAATCGGTCCAGCTGGTTTACCAAGGTTAACAGGTCCGTGCATGCTCGCCTGGGGTACTCCTCGGGTCTTGTTTGAAGTATTTCGTATCTTGCCCTGGCATCGAGCTCACTTGCATTGAACCTTGTGAACTTTGCCATCTGAAAGAATACACCAAAAATTTGCACGAAACAATGAGATTTTTAAAGAAACTGCAAACAGTGGGCTGAACACGGCCCCGTGTTCAGCGGGCACGGCCCCGTGTCCAGACGTCTGTAACCCAAAAACTTCATTTTTCGTCCCGGTCCCGAAAACTTGAAAATTTTTGGTCCAATAGATGCGGTTTCCCCCGAAAATGAAACCCTAAGTGCCGTTTTTCCCAAAATATCCCGTTTACCCTATCAATTTTATCTTTTTCGGTTCAAGAACAAGGGTTTGGGTTTTTTTGTAAGAAATCGGGTGAATCTATGAACAATACAAGTGTATTTACTTCCCTTAACACTAATCTAACTAAATGCAAACAGATTTCATCAAAAATTTAAAGTTCGATCCGGATGATCTTGAAGAACCCTAGATTTTTCCCCAAATTTTTTATGTTTAACTACATGCAAGTAACTAATCTAACTACTAGAAGTGATAGAATCATACCTTGATGTTGTTAGAGTGATAGGAGACGTCGAAATTTTTTGAAAAATCGCCTGGAACCAGAGCTTTTTCGGGGAAACGGGGCGTGTGGAATGAAGAAACTGTTTTGAAATAGGGGATATATCCCGACTGCAGCGCGGACACGGCCTCGTGCCGAGCAAGGGTTTTTTTTTTTTTTTTTAGTGCTCGTGTGAGTGCCCTTGTTTCCCATAAGCCTTGGTTAGAAAACTTACCTCTTTCGATGTCGTCACAATTGCTCGTAACTTACCAGGTATGATGTTGGTTTCATCCTTCCACTGTTTGAAACGAGATCTCTTCCTCTTCATCCTCAATGAATCCTTGATAAAGTTTCAGCCGTTGCCCATTGACTTTGAATGGAGGCCCATTTCGAGATTTAATTTCTACTGCACCGTGTGGGAAAATATGGGTGACGGAAAAAGGTCCTGACCACCTAGACTTTAATTTACCAGGAAACAATCGAAGTCGTGAATTAAACAAAAGAACTAGATCTCCTACCCGAAATTCATTAGGTTTAATATGTTTGTCATGCAAATTTTTCATTCTTTCCTTATAAATTTCAGAGTTTGAGTATGCATAATTCCTAAGCTCGTCTAATTCATTTAATTGACAAAATCGATTTTTACCAGCAAATTCTAAATCTAAGTTTACATTTTTGATTGCCCAGTAGGCTTTGTGTGCAATTTCTACTGGTAAGTGACAACTTTTTCCATAAACTAGCTTATATGGGGTTGTACCTATTGTTGTTTTATAAGCAGTTCGAAAAGCCCATAAAGCATCATCTAATTTATCAGCCTGTTCCTTTTATTTAACCCTACGGTTTTTTCAAGTATTCGTTTTAAACCTCAATTAGTCACTTCGGCTTGTCCGTTTGTTTGAGGGTGATATGCTGTTGAGACCCGATGATAGACCCCATATCTTGTTAAAAAAATTTCAAGTTGATGGTTGCAAAAATGGGTACCTCTATCACTTATTAAAGCTTTAGGTGTGCCAAAACGAGAGAATAATTTTTTCAGAAATCTTACCACGACTCTTCCATCATTTGTTGGAAGTGCCTCGGCCTCGGCCCATTTAGATAAGTAATCTACTGCCACAAGTATATATTTGTTTCCTTTCGATGGTGGGAAAGGTCCCATAAAGTCGAGTCCCCACACATCAAAAATTTCACAAACAAGAATGCCATTTTGTGGCATTTCGTTTTTGGAAGAAATATTACCTGTTCTTTGGCAAGCATCACATGTTTTTACAAGACTTTGGGCGTCTTTGTAAATGGTTGGCCAATAAAATCCTGAATCGAATACCTTTCGTGCGGTACTAGCAGCACCATGATGTCCTCCGTATGGACCTTCATGACAATGGCGGAGAATTCTTCGTGCTTCACTACCATGTACGCATCGTCGGACGAGTTGGTCGGCACACATTTTGAAAAGATATGGATCTTCCCAAAAGTAGTGTTTCACATTGGCAAAGAATTTTTTTCTTTTGATGATGTGGCCATCCTTTTGCGACTATACCGCTAGCTAGGTAGTTAGCATAGTCGGCGTACCATGGTTCTTCCTTGTATTCCACCATTTCCAGGGACTCAGTTGGGAATTTTTCGTTGATTTACTCGTCCCTGGTTGCTTCCAAAGCTGGGTCTTCTAAGCGCGAAAGATGATCTGCAGCGGTGTTTTCTGCTCCTCTTTTGTCCTTGATTTCAATGTCAAATTCTTGGAGGAGTAGAATCCACCGAATCAAACGTGGTTTTGCATCTTGCTTTTTGAAGAGATATCGGATGGCTGCATGATCTGTATAAACTATAGTTTTAGAAAGAACAAGATAAGAACGGAATTTATCAAAAGCAAACACCACAGCTAGTAACTCTTTTTCAGTTGTTGTGTAATTTTCTTGTGCATCATTAAGTGTTTTACTAGCATAATAAATTGGGTGGAAATGCTTTTCTTTTCTTTGTCCCAAGACAGCTCCAACTGCAAAGTCACTAGCATCACACATGATTTCGAAAGGAAATTTCCAATCAGGCGCTATCATGATAGGTGCATTGACTAACATTTCTTTTAAGGTGAGAAATGCTTGATTGCAATCATTGTCAAAGATGAAATGAGCATCTTTTTCAAGTAATTTTGTTAGAGGTCTAGAAATTTTAGAAAAGTCTTTGATAAACCGCCTATAGAATCCGGCATGCCCTAGGAAACTTCTGATAGCTCGTACGGAGGATGGAGGTGGTAATCTAGAAATGGTATCTATTTTGGCTCGATCCACCTCCATTCCTTCGCTTGAAATCTTGTGACCGAGTACTATTCCCTCCGTTACCATGAAATGGCATTTTTCCCAATTAAGGGCGAGGTTAGTTTCCTCACATCGGGATAGCATTCGTTCAAGGTTATCGAGGCATTGGTCATATGAATCCCCAAAGATAGAAAAGTCGTCCATAAAGACTTCCATTGTCTTTGCTATCATGTCGTGGAAAATGGCTACCATGCAACGTTGAAATGTTGCGGGGGCATTACATAGACCAAACGGCATGCGTCGATAAGCAAAAGTTCCATAGGGACATGTGAAAGTTGTCTTTTCTTGGTCTTCGGGTGCTATCGGGATTTGAAAGTAACCTGAAAAACCATCCAAGAAACAGTAAAATTTATGACCGGATAATCTTTCTAACATTTGATCAATGAAGGGTAAAGGAAAGTGATCCTTTCTTGTTGCTTCATTTAATCGTCTATAATCTATACATACTCTCCATCCTGTGACGGTTCTCGTTAGTATTAGTTCATTCTTTTCGTTAGTTATTACCGTCATACCTCCTTTCTTTGGAACTACTTGGACAGGACTTACCCAAGGGCTATCAGAGATAGGATAGATAAGTCCGGCGTCAAGTAATTTGATGACTTCGTTTTTAACCACTTCTTGAACATTTGGATTTACTCGACGTTGTGGTTGTATTACTGATTTGTAGTCATCGTTCATTAAAATTTTGTGTGTGCACATGGAAGGACTAATTCCTTTTATGTCTACAAGTTTCCAAGCTATTGCGTTTTTGTGTTTTTTCAAAAGATTAATTAATTTTTCTTTTTCTAAGTTATCTAATTTAGACGAAATAATTACAGGTAAATTACCATCTTTGTCTAGAAAAGCATATTCCAAACCTTTTGGAAGTTCTTTGAGCTCAAGTGGTGGGTCTTTAGGAGACTCCTTATTTGGTTGCTCATTTCGATCAAGAACTTTAAAAGTTTGTTCTATGGCGACCTCTTCCTCAACAAAGTGGTCAATCTCTTCACTTGTATCGGGTGGTTCATCTTCATCTTCAATTAGGGGGTCATTATTGCCGAAAGGATATTTCATTGACTGTTCGAGATCGACACTTCTTTTAAATGCCCCTAATTGAAGAGGTAGATTTTTGAACTTCCGGTTTTTCAAAGCTTCGTGAGTTTTTACAAATGGTCGTCCCAACACTAGAGGAGCGTCATCAAGAATGACAAAGTCGGTCGGGATTACCATTTGATTCGTTTGAATCAATACATCTTCAACTATACCGATTGATTTTATTACTTTCCGATTGGATAGAAAAATGGGTATTTGAAGTGGAGAAAAATCACTAATACTTAATTTTTCGAAAATGTAGTTAGGCATTACGTTAACACAAAGATCTTTATCGATTGTGACATTACTAATAAACGAATTTTGAAAGAAACATGGAACCGGTGTAATGTTAATTTCAAATGGGTCTTCTTTTATTAGTGAGGTTTGATCATTAGTTAACTTAACACTTACCGTTTCGTCAATTTTAGTGTTAGTGCTTAACTCTTTTAAAAACTTAGCATGAGGGTGTACTAAACAATGATTTTCAAAAGAAGGTGACAAGAGATTAATTTTTTCAAAATTAGACTCTTCTTGAATTTTAACGTTGTTGGACTCACCTTTTTCGTTGTTTAACTCATGTGTCGGTTTTTCACTTATTTGTTCTTCCATTTTTACACTTTCGGTTATCTCTTCCTTTTTTAATTCTTCTCTTGCGCGGGACTCCTCTTCCCTTGCGCGAGCTTCTTTTATACATCGATCGATAACTCTAATGTGTTCTAATATCCTATCGGTCACTTCGGTTATAGAAAAAGAATCGGAATTCTCTAAGCTTGAATCCGGTTGTTCGACCCTTTGTTCCTCATAATACCCATATGAAGTCGATGGTTCGCACCATTGTTCTTCATTGTAAGCATATGATGGATAAGGTTCATAATTTTGTTCTCCATAATACTCATATGAGGTGGGTTGTTCACGCCATGGTTCCTCATAGTAAGTATACGAAGGTGGTGGCTCATATCTTGGTTCCTCAAAGTATGAGTAAGAAGGCTCATACCTTGGTTCTTCAAAATATGAGTATGAGGGAGGAGGTTCATACCTTTGGTCTTCATATGATGTGTATGAAGTTGATGGTTCGTACCTGGGCTCCTCATAGTAGGTGTATGAATTGGATGGTTGATATGAGTGATTATTTTGAACCGAGCGTGTGTTACGACAATTAGTGCAATAATTACCCCTATAATCATCCCCCTCATAGGTGTAGTTGTAACCTCCTGAGTATTGATCCATAAGAATCACTCAGCAGACCACAACCAGGTCTCGAGATCAGAAAACAAAAATAAAAGCGGAAACAGAGGATGGACACGGCCCCGTGTTCAGTGAGCACGGCCCCGTGTTCAGGATCTGTATCTGGGCGTTTTGATTAAATTTACTGATTTCGTTGAGCACGGGGCGTGTTCAATGAGCACGGCCCGTGTTCAAGCTACTGTTACTGGGTGTTTTTATGAAAATGCTGGACACGGCCCCGTGTTCAGTGAACACGGCCCCGTGTATAGGTTACTGTAAATGCAAAACTAAACTAAAATGCAGAAAAATGTGCGCGCGTTAAAAAGGTTTTGAAAAACTGATTAGGCCGTCGATTTTAAGCTTTCTTAAAATCCTTGTGTCCCCGGCAACGGCGCCAAAAACTTGATGCGTGTGAAGTGTTATATATATTAGGTGTATATTTTAAGCCCTTTTTAACACTTTTTTAGCCAAGTTTTAAATTTATAAAACACGATATTTTACTAACACTAAACACACATATGGGCAAGTGCACCCATCGTGAGCGTAGTATAGCGTTGGTAAGATACCGAGGTCGTCCAAGGACACAAGAGCTTTTAGTACCGGTTTATCCACAACGTCTAATCAAAATAAAAAGTTTAGAAAAATGTTTTTAACTAAGAAAAATAAAAACTAACTAAAATGCTGAAAATAAAAATAAAAATAAAAACAGATAGACAAGATGAATCACTTGGTTCCGACTCGTATCTAGTATAACCTTTGATTATTTCCGCACTTTTGCACATATTTAAGAGATTATCTTAGTTATTGTAGTAGGCCCCTCTTTTGAAGGTGACGTTACCCTCACCCCAGTAGTTTGAGTCAGCAAGGATACAATCCTAAAAGGGTGGATTATTGGAAGATAATTAATTAAGTTATTAATGCAAATTATGGTAGGCCCCTCTTTTGGAGGTGACGTTACCCTCGACTAAGTAGTCTGAGTCAGCAGGGATACAGTCCTAAATAGCCGGGTTATAGTATTAATAGTAGTTAACTTATGAGGGGATCAAAGAGTTTGGACCCCCGCCATCCAATACCGTGAAGCATTGAAGGAGGTCCTACTAAATTTGACCCAGGTCCATTGCAGGACCTCTAAACGCTGAACAATGGCAAGACCTTTACCAAACTGTTCCCTTAACCCCCGACCAGGTAGCCAACATACCTCCATATAGACCGTGGAGATATGAATGGTGAAAATCTTTTATTTTATATAGACAGTAAAATAATGCCAAGACACCACGGACAAACGATAAGGAAAGATCACCTTCAACATAAGTAACTAGTTATTAAAGTCATTAATACAAAACCAAATAAAAAGTGCAAAAGATTAGAAATAAAAAGTATTATACTAGACACTTTGTCTTCACCAAGTGATGTAAGAGACTTAGGCAAACATGGCCTTGATTGTCAAGAACTCTTACGATCAATCTTGGATCCCGAGACGACTCACACACTCTACGATGGACAATGGATGATGGTGGTGGATGATGGTGTTGTGATGGTGGTGGGTGGTGGATGAAGTGTGAGAGAGGTGGTGTGCCAAGGGATGAGTTGAAATGAAACCAAGCACTCCTATTTATAGGCTGAACAGAAGGCTGGGCACGGCCCCGTGTCCGCTGGACACGCCACCGTGCCTGTCTGACACTCTCTCTCTTCATTAATTGTAATTCGCAATTACAATTAATGCGCCTGCTGTACTTTCGCCACGCCCCCGTGTTCACTGGACACGGCCCCGTGGTGGGCAATAGAAGCTTCTATAGGTTTGTCTTTTCTGCTGCTTCTTGGGCACGGCCCCGTGCTGGCTGAGCACGGGGCGTGTTCAGTCTTCTGCCTTCTCTATTTTGCTTGGGAAGATGCCGTTGAGGGGTCGGGCAGTCCACTTATGTTCCTTTTCTTGTATTTATGTTGGATTTAGCTGTCTTTTTGCTTCTTTTGTGAATTTGAGCTCATTTAATCCTGAAAATACAAAAGGAAGACAAAAACACTCTTTCTCCAACATTAGTACTTAAAAAGGGTTAGTTTTATGCCTCATTTGATGTAATTTATATGTTGCATTTTACACACATCAATACTCATGTTCACAAATTACACATTTACATTATACTTATATCCAAGTTTATATTCATATTAATACAATTATACTTACACTCACATTTATTTAATTACGTTTACACTAATATTCATATTCATGCTTACACTCATACATCCTCCTTATACTTATACGTATACAACTATGCTTAAACTCGTATTCACACCCATATATTTTATTCCTACTAATACAATTATGTTTACACGTATGTTCATAGTTACACTCGCATTTATACAATTTATGTTATGCTCGTACTCATATATATGCTCTCATTTATACGATTTATGTTTATACTCACATTCATTCGTTTATGCTCAAATTTATACTCACATTTATACTTGCTTTTCATACACGTTATGCTTGTGCTCATACTCTTATCATGCGTTTTGTGTTTATGCTCACATGTATATTCATATTTAAACTTATACTATGCTCATGCTTTTGTTCATACACAAATTTATACATTTGCACCTGTATGCGAGCGAAACTGAGGGATTCGCTTACGTTAGTCTTATACTATTTGGAACCCAAACATGCTTATATGCTACATTTCTATACGCGTGATCTCATTTTTAGAATTTATGTGCAACTAGTACAAGCTATGCGGATCATGCAATGATCAGTATAATCGCGGGTGCACACGGGGTTATAATGATAGGCGTATGAGAACCATAGAGTGTATTATTGCGTATGGTAAGACACGGAACGTAACATTGCACCGAATAACGAAACGGACGCAACGTGGTCAAGACGTGGTGGATAATCCGCTGGTACATCATGTATATAAGTTTTTTCACAATGTTACCAAACTTTCGTCAAACGTACCATGAGAAATTCAATGTTTTGCAGACCTTCTAGACCTAATACAAACTCGAAGCAACTCACAAACGCATTATATCTGATTATCCACGACGAGACTTCATTCTTAACTCATCGTTTTCATTTATCCAATAATTTTGCTATCCTCATACTCATAATCGTTTATTAGATCAATCGTTCACCCTTATACCTCCATTATTCTCCGTTAGCCTTCTTCTGTTATACAAGCCTTGTTACGAACAAATCCGTTTACAGGTTTGAAGTTTAAAGTACCTTCTTGGTTAAAACTATCTTTGTAAGCTTTATTTATGGGCAAACATACTTAATTGGCCGTTACCTCTAAAATCGTTTTACTCAAAATACCTAAAGTTCTCGTTCCTCGTCAATAAATAATTTCTTACAAACAAGTGATTTATTATTCTTTTTTGAAATCAACGAATTTCTCCTTAAAATTTACAGTGCGGCCACACTTTTCATGAAAATACAAACCGTTTGTACAAAATTCTCTTCTTGACACGACACGTTTTATATATACACCTGCAATTTGTTTTATTCAAAACTGTGTAAACTCACTTTGCTTATACACACACGTCCACGTTTTTTACGTATGCTTAATATCTCGATTCATTTTTAGCCAGACAACCTCCTTTTACAACCTATCTTTTCGTTATTCAAATTTCATACTTTTCAAAACATCTCAAGCTTTAAAGCCTCAATTTTAAACAATCTTCTTCTATTTGCCAAAACCCTTTCAAGTCTTCATTCTGAATAAATTTCGGGACAGAATTTCTTAAAGGAGGGGAGACTGTAACGCCTCGTATTTCCGTATTTCCGTGTTTTTAGAAAATACGTGTTCGCTTTCCTATTTTTGGAATCACAGTCGAAAACGGATTAAAAACGGAAAACAACGCATTTTACGCACTTTTAACGCAACCGACAACGAACGCGTCACGCACTTATCTCCGACATCATTTACCTATTTTAATCCTAAAAATAATATCCTACGATATTTCACGACGTTCAGTTATGAAAACGGGCTTCGAAAGCGTATCGGGCCGCGCAAAAACGGACTTGTGGACCTGGGGCCCAAGCCCGCATAACAACTTAGTATAAAAACCCTTATAAAAAAAACCTAAACCCTAACACTTGTAAGCATTAAGCCGCACCCCTCTTTCTCTCCCACATTTCCGATCACCGGAGCAGTTTTCCGGCCGAATTCCGGCGACCTCCATCCTTCCGACGAGACACCGTTGTCACGGCCCCCGTCCCGGTGTGACCCGGTCTAGGATCCGCGGGACAGAAACCCGTGGTATTTATTCTTTGAGTTAACAGCGGAAGTTTAACAGGATCTTTTAAGACTTAAAAATTTCCCAATTATTTATTTCACATATTTGGGACAAACCCCATAAAGTACAATAAAGGAAATTTCTCAAGGAAGTTCCCTGTTTTACAAAACATGTTTATTTATTTTATTAAGCCACTTCTTCAAGCTTGTAGTGCTACACGGCACTTTTTCCTGTATCACAGCACATCACCTGAAACATGTTTTAAAAAGGTTTTATCAGCAGGGAAATACTGGCGAGTCATTCAAATTGCACAAAACGGCACATTGTTATAATATACAGTATTAAGGGTAATTACAATGTTTTTATCAACCAATTACCCCAAATCGGTATTTGTCACTTGACAGTATCTGTGACTATGGTCAGATCACCCATTGGCTAACACGTTGTCCAATGGTGACGGGTATCAAGTAATGTTTGCAAAACCCCACATACCGGCAGTAATTGAAGATTACAAAGACTTAATCCCTGTAATTATAACTTTGAAACAAATAGGGTTTTGGAAACAATTTGGTAAAAATAGAATAACTCACATTGCAAGTTTAGACGGGCAGCGTTTAGCCTACTGATTTTAGCCTGGTTAACCTAATTCAAATAACAATGCACACGAAAACTAGGTCAGTAACTTAATACAACTTTTATGACAACTCACGAGATCAAAACCTTCACAACGAATGACAAAGTATAGCCCAAATACGGGCAGCACTTAAACATCCATCGGATTGGTTTTTATTGATCGGACATTGAATCGTAGCAGTGATCAAGTTATTACCCTGTTATCGCGACAGAATTTTGTGCTAGTGTGTGTTTTTGGACTAAACAGTGAATAATTTGACGTACGAAACGAATTTGATCGTCGTAATAACAGCACCATGCAAGTGCCAACTCTTGCTATTTATACTGAAAAACAGTCCCTGTCGCGTGGCGCGACAGGCTGTCGTGTGGCGCGACGGCGCCCTTTTTAGGGTAGGGTAGCCACGTCTCCAATTAGCTTGGGTGAGTCAACAGTTCGATCAAATTCGTTTTCTACAACGAGTTATGAGGATAATCGTCAAGTAGGGGATACCCCCCCCCCCCCTGAGTTTTAGGGGCCCTAATCCTAGTTCCAACTGTTCTGAAAATTTTAGGGGTCATGCAATATTACTTGGGGGTCTCAATTAGGGTTTCCTATTGGACAAAATAAAATAAGAAATAATAATTTTAGCGAGAGTTGTTACATCCTCCCCACCTTATTAAAATCTCGTCCTCGAGATTTACTGGAACAGGTAGGGATACTTTCGCTTCATCTCGGATTCCAGTTCCCAAGTGTAGTCAGGCCCTCTATTTGAATCCCACTTGACCTTGACCAGTACTAGTCTTTTGTGCTTGAGAAACTTGACTTTTCTGTCTTCTATCTGAAGTGGTTTCTCTACGGACTTTAACTTTTCATTTACCTCTATGTCTTGGAGAGGTACTACCAGTGATTCGTCAGATAGGCACTTCTTGAGGTTAGATACATGAAACACGTCATGTACCTCAGCTAACTCTTCTGGTAGTTGTAAACGATAGGCAACCGGTCCTATGCGTTGGATTACTGGGAATGGTCCTATGTATCTTGGACTCAGTTTTCCTTTCTTACCGAACCGAACCACTCCTTTCCAAGGAGAAACTTTCAAGAGTACCTTGTCTCCAACTTGAAATCCTAGTGG
Organism: Helianthus tuberosus; assembly: GCA_030545235.1. NCBI lineage: Eukaryota > Viridiplantae > Streptophyta > Magnoliopsida > Asterales > Asteraceae > Helianthus > Helianthus tuberosus. The sequence goes on from JARYGA010021164.1 coordinate 16,544, forward strand.
CTTGCGTCGATTGTCTGCATAACTCTTCTGGTGATCTCAAGCCGTTTTTAGTCTTTCCTTGATTTGAGTGATCTTGTCGGTGGTTTCTTGCACAATTTCGGGACCTGATAATTGACTTTCTCCTATTTCTGCCCAACAGACTGGAGTTCTACATTTACGTCCGTATAGTGCTTCGAACGGGGCAGCTTCAATGCTTGAATGATAACTATTGTTATAGGAGAATTCAATTAAAGGTAGGTGGTCATCCCAGTTTCCACCAAAATCTATCACACTTGCCCTTAGCATGTCTTCCAAGGTTTGGATCATCCTTTCACTCTGTCCGTCCGTTTGGGGATGATAGGCCGTACTTAAATTTAATCGTGTCCCCATGGCTTCTTGGAAACTTGTCCAGAAATGTGAAGTGAAACGACTATCCCTATCTGATACAATGGAGAGTGGAACTCCATGTTAAGATACTACCTCGTCTACATATAACTTGGCTAATCTTTCCATGCTAAAGGTTTCTTTCATGGGTAAGAAATGAGCTGATTTGGTTAATCGATCCACAATTACCCAAATCGCATCATTACCTTTTCTGGTCTTGGGTAACTTAGTAACAAAATCCATGGTTATTAGTTCCTATTTCCATACAGGCATTTCTAATTGTTGCAGTAGCCCTGAGGGTTTCTGGTGTTCTGCCTTAACTTGCGAACAAGTTAGGCACTTAGAAACATATCTGGCTATGTCTTTCTTCATTCCTATCCACCAGAAATTATTTCTTAAATCTTGGTACATCTTATTATTACCAGGATGTATGGTATACCTAGATTTATGGGCCTCTTCTAAAATTTTATTTCTTAAATCTCCTTGCTTAGGTACCCAAATCCTTTTCTTGTGGAATCTCCAAATTCCATCACTTCCTTGCTCTAATTCCTTTATTCGTCCTTTCATTCCTTCAGCATCATTCTTGATTGTTGTTTCCTGGACCTTCTTCAGTTGTTCCATTAGTTCTAATTGTAAACTTAATCTAAGAGCACGAACTCGTCGTTGTTTCTCATGATATTTACGACTTAAGGCATCTGCTACTACGCTTGCCTTTCCTTCATGATATTGAATATCACAGTCGTAGTCGGTTAGAATTTCCATCCATCTTCTTTGCCTCATGTTTAAATCTTTTTGCCCAAATATGTACCTTAAACTCTTATGATCTGTATAGACAGTAAACCTACTTCCGTACAGATAATGTCTCCAAATCTTAAGGGCAAAAATTATGGCTCCTAATTCTAAATCATGAGTCGTATAGTTTTCCTCGTGCTTCTTCAGTTGCCTTGAGGCATACGTAATTACCTTTTTGTCATGCAAGCCCAGGGATTTCACTGGGGAAAAGGGAGCCATTGACTGCATGACGTGGTTAGACGAGATGGACACAGTTGTGGATATCAGCGGATGCGCTGAGAGGGATATAGTCAAGTTTGTGTCGCAATCATTTAAGGGAGAAGCTTTAGCCTGGTGGAGATCACTGATTCAAGCCACCGGGAAGATCCCATTGTACAACATGTCTTGGGAACAATTTGTTGCCCTAATCAGGGAAAATTACTGCCCTCAGCATGAGGTTGAGAAGATAGAGTCTGATTTTCTATCATTGGTTATGCAGAACCTTGACTGCCAAGCTTACCTCACGAGCTTCAACACAATGTCCCGGTTGGTTCCATATCTGGTGACCCCGGAACCAAAAAGAATAGCTTGTTTTATCAGTGGTTTAGCCCCCGAGATAAAGGCAAGCGTGAAGGCCTCACGGCCAGCTACATTCAGATCTGTAGCTGACATATCTTTGTCCCTTACTCTGGATGCGGTCCGGCAAAGATTGCTAAGGAACAAAGATGCTGAGAAGAGAAAACGTGAAGATGATAATTCACGGAGGTCTAACAAGAAGCACCGTGGAAACGGTGACTACAAGAAAGGGTCTGAGTCAAGGAAAGATGGGCATCAGTCTGGTGAGAAGCCCAAGTGCAAGATTTGCAAGAAACAGCACTTTGGAAAGTGCAGACTTGAGTCGAACTCGCAGACTCAGTCAAAAACCTATGCTTGCGGGATATGCAAGTCCAAGGAGCACAAGACCTTGGATTGAAAAAAGCTGAAAGATGCAACTTGCTACAGTTGCAATGAAAAGGGGCATATCAAAACCAACTGCCCTAAATACGCCAAGAAGCCGGAAGAGGCCAAGAAGACCAATGCGAGAGTCTTCAGAATGGACGCAAAGGAAGCAGTCCAGGATGACAATGTGATAACATGTACTTTCCTTGTAAATGACGTCTATGCAAGAGTACTTTTTGATTCAGGCGCTGATAAGTCTTTCGTAGATAACAAGTTTTGTGAATTGTTGAAATTGCCTGTTAGAACTTTAAGCGTAAAGTATGAGGTGCAGTTAGCTGATGGCACCATAGAAACTGCCTCAACCATATTAGATGGATGTTTCATATCCATTAAGAACCACTCTTTTCCTCTGTCCCTACTTCCTTTGAAGTTAGCTGGTTTTGACATTGTTTTAGGCATGGACTGGTTATCTCATAACCAGGCCCAGATTGTCTGCAATAGGAAACAAGTAGTGATCAAGACTCCATCTGGCGAGTCCATTACCATTCAGGGAGATACTCGGTATGGATTGCCTGAGCAAGTGACTATGCTCAAGGCCTCTAAGTGTTTAAAGAAGGGTTGTGTCATCTACATGGCACAGGTGACTATTGATGAGCCGAAACGTAAGATGGAAGACATCCCCGTCATTTCTGAATACCCCGAAGTATTTCCTGAAGAACTACCTGGTTACCACCAGATAGGCAAGTGGAATTCAGAATCGACATCATCCCTGGAGCAGCACCTGTTGCTAGAGCACCTTACAGGTTGGCACCAACGGAGATGAAAGAATTGCGGACACAGCTAGATGAATTGCTAGCCAAAGGTTTCATTAAACCTAGTTCGTCTCCTTGGGGAGCGCCAGTCTTGTTTGTCAAGAAGAAGGATGGATCGATGCGTCTGTGCATCGATTATCGTGAGCTTAACAAGGTCACAATAAAGAATAGGTATCCTTTGCCCAGGATCGACGATTTGTTCGATCAATTGCAAGGGGCAAGTTATTTCTCGAAGATTGACTTGAGGTCAGGCTACCATCAACTGAAGGTTAGAGATGAAGACGTACACAAAACTGCATTTAGGACTCGTTATGGTCATTACGAGTTCCTAGTGATGCCTTTTGGGCTCACTAATGCACCGGTCGCGTTCATGGATCTCATGAATCGCGTTTGCAAGCCGTACTTGGACAAATTCATCATCGTCTTCATTGACGACATTCTTATTTATTCGAAGAACCAAGCTGACCATGAGAAACACCTTCGCTGTATTCTCAAACTCCTGCATCATGAGAAACTCTATGCCAAATTCTCTAAATGTGAATTCTGGCTTCGAGAAGTCCAATTCCTTGGACATGTGGTTAGTGAGCAGGGTATCCAGGTGGATCCCGCTAAAGTTGAAGCTGTTATGAACTGGCAAGAGCCAAAGACGCCTACAGAAATTCATAGCTTTCTGGGCTTAGCAGGATATTATAGGCGTTTCATTGAAATTTTTTCAAGGATTGCTGCACCCCTAACTTCCTTGACTAGGAAGAAGATTAAGTTCGACTGGGGACCCAAGCAGCAAGAATCTTTTGATATCTTGAAGTAGAAGTTGAGCAACACTCCTGTTCTGACATTGCCTGAAGGTACCGAAGAATTCGTAGTTTACTGCGATGCTTCACACACTGGCATGGGGTGTGTGCTTATGAAGAAAGGCAAGGTTATTGCCTATGCTTTAAGACAGTTAAAGGTGCATGAAAAGAATTACACCACCCATGACTTGGAGTTGGGTGCCGTTGTATTTGCACTAAAGCTCTGGAGGCATTATTTATATGGAATCAAATGTGTGATCTATTCTGATCACAAGAGCCTCCAGCACCTGTTTAATCAGAAGGATTTAAACATGAGGCAGTGTCGATGGATGGAGACTTTAAATGATTATGATTGTGAAATCAGATACCATCCCGGCAAGGCGAATGTAGTTGCCGATGCCTTGAGTCGAAAGGAAAGGGTGAAACCCATCCGAATCAATGCCAAGAGCATTGAAATAAAGAACAATTTGATTGAAAGGTTGTTAGCTGCACAGAAGGAAGCTGTGTTGGAAGCTAACTATTCTAATGAAAAGTTAGGAGTAACTGAGGAGCAGTTATCTCTTAACAAGGACGGACTTCTGAAATTGAATGGACGAATATGGGTTCCAATTTATGGAGGACTTCGTGATGTTATCCTCCAGGAAGCCCATAGTTCCAAATACTCCGTTCATCCTGGAGCTGATAAGATGTACCAGGATCTAAGGGCAAATTATTGGTGGATAGGCTTGAAAAATTCTGTAGCTGCCTATGTAGCAAAATGCTTGACATGTGTGCAGGTCAAGGCAGAACATCAAAAGCCGTCAGGTTTGCTACAACAACCTGAACTTCCCACATGGAAGTGGGAGATGGTGACGATGGATTTCATCACCAAGTTGCCAAAGACAAGGAAAGGAAATGATACAATATGGGTTATAGTTGATAGACTGACTAAGTCAGCACATTTCCTACCCATCAAGGAGACTTATAGCTCCGATATGTTAGCCCAGTTGTACGTGGATAAGATTATAGCTTTACATGGCATACCTGTGTCTATTATCTCTGACAGAGATACTAGATAAACGTCACATTTTTGGAAAAGCTTCCAACAATCTTTGGGCACACGTTTAAATTTTAGTACGGCTTACCATCCTCAGACAGACGGCCAGAGTGAGCGTACTATTCAAACGTTAGAAGACATGCTACGTGCATGCGTGATTGATTTAGGTGGTAGTTGGGATAACCACCTGCCGTTAGTCGAATTCTCCTACAACAATAGCTACCATACCAGCATTAAGGCTGCGCCTTTTGAGGCATTATACGGTAGAAAGTGTAGAACGTCCGTTTGTTGGGCGGAAGTTGGAGATATCCAACTGTCAGGACCAGAGATAGTCTTTGAAACGACGGACAAGATTGTCCAGATTCGTGACCGTCTTAAAGCTGCCCGAGATAGGCAGAAGAGTTACGCAGATCCAAAGCGTAAATCTATGAAATTTGAAGTTGGTGACAAAGTGTTACTCAAAGTATCACCCTGGAAAGGAGTGATGCGGTTTGGTAAGAAAGGCAAGTTAAGCCCGAGATACATAGGACCGTTCGAAGTCATCGAACGTGTCGGATCGGTTGCCTATAAGTTAAACTTACCAGAAGAGCTCAGTGGAATTCATAATGTATTCCACATCTGCAATCTGAAGAAGTGTTTCGCTGATGAATCACTGGTCATACCACATACAGATGTGCATATAGATGAGAGCTTGAAATTTGTGGAAAAACCATTGTCGATTGAGGATCGACAGGTTAAGAAGCTTCGAAGGAAGCATGTACCTATTGTAAAGGTCAAATGGGATGCCCGTAGAGGTCCCGAATATACGTGGGAGGTTGAGTCCACCATGAAAGAAAAGTACCCTCATTTGTTTCAGTAAATCTCGAGGTCGAGATTTCTTTTAAGGGGGTGAGGATGTAACACCTCGAAAATTCACGTCCTATAATGTGTTGACACGTGTCATATGTTTTAACGTGTGAAAGAATGTTATAAAAGGACTAAAGTTGACAATCATGAAAAGTATGTGAATATACGAGTTCTAAATGTCAACAGTGAATAAATATATTGTACATTAACCCTACATGATGCTCGTACCTTCAAACGAATAAATCATGGATCATACGAAGCTAAATATGAAAGAAAGTGAGAGATTACAAACTACAGGGGTTAAATGTGTCAACATGTTTAAGTTATACCTCTGAGTGACCTTTTGACAAACCCGAAGCTTTGTAACGGTTAATTATGCTCACTAGAATACACGATATAAATTTCATAAAGTTTCGTTATCATATGAGAAAGTTATGATCAAATTCGTATGCGAGGGGTTAAAGCGTCAACGTTGAAAGTTATGACCTTTCGGGTATTATCAAAGTGATCAAGGACTATATAAAGTGGGTATAAGTCCTAAAGCCCTTGTAGTTAAATATGAAGGGTTCAAATTGCAATATATAAAGGTTAGTTGCCCTTTCGAAAGGCCAAGGGACAATATGCAAAAACTAGAAAATGCATAATCTGATTTCAAGGCTAAGGCGGGCCGCGTAAAGGTTAACCTGACCTTACGCGGGCCGCGTCAGACCATCAGATGCAGAAAGTGTAGACAGCAGCCTGTATTCGCGCTTAACCGACCTTTAACAGATATTTTCACATTGTGGGCGACCCCTAAACAGTTCCTATAGCACTAGGGACACTTGTGGGTAAGTTATGGTCAGTTGTAGACGTGTGTGTCAACATTCTATGGTGATTAAACCACTATATAAAGCCCTTAAGTTGCAACAAGTCCTTCACACCTTTTCTTGCATTTCCTGATCATTTCTGGAGCTCAAGACTTCTCTCAAGTGATCATAATTCGTGCAAAGGACTCTAGTAAGTTTGCTTAACCTTTCTTAGTTAAGTTTTTGCTTAGTTTTAGCTTAAAAGTCAAACCGTCGTAATTAACGGTTGACTTAACGATTAATCACTAATGGTCCAGTGATTAGTCGAAGTGAAAGTAGTTATAAGTTGGTAATTATGTGGGTAATAAACCCTTAAAAGGGTTCCCCCTGATTCCCACTCTAACTAGGTCAAATGTCGGGTCAAACTTGTAATTAAAAAGTCAACAGGATACTTAATTTCTAATTTATGCATAATTAGCAATGTAGAACACATACAACCTGTTTGATCATTAATATAACTTGGTAATTAGTGTAAGAACATGTCTAAACATGTTCAACCCGACAATTTTATATTTAGACCCGGTTCGGAACCGAAAGTCGCAAAGCTTTGACTTTTGCTTTGACTTCAGTTCTGACCCGTTTTGGTATGTTTTAAAAATACCTTAGAGCTCTATTTTGACCAAGTTACATGCTAGTATAACCCTCTGTGATTATACACCTTGGTTCATTAGTTAACCAATTAATATGCATAATTCCGTTAATTGCTCATATGTTGACCGTTATGCCCTTTTCACCTTAAAACGTGATTTTTGAGAATGTAAAAGAGTAGAAACTTTAATTACTGATATATAAACTTGCACCCAAAATTTGACATCAGTTTGAGGTGTAGATTGAGAGTTATGCTCATTAGCGTAATTAGAAAGTTTATTAGCGATTAAACGACGTAATTAGCGTATAGCCTATTTAAACATACTTTTTGATATCAAGCTCTTTACCCACTGATGTAATATATTATTTTGGGATTTTTGAAGATTTTTAATTAATTTTAGGCTGAGCATAACTTATAGTCGTAGGCTTAATCCGGTAATTGTCGGTTTTGCCCTTACGGGCCATAAAATGAGTTTTACATATCTAATTGACTCCAAACCTCTTGCTACTGATTATATATGATAAATAAATTATTTTAAGCCTTCTGGAATAATAAAAATATCATCTTTATGTATAGAACCCGGAAATGGCTTCTAATCGCCTTTTTAAGCGTTTTTAACGCATAGTATGTACTATAACTATATTAAACATACAAGGGTTGATACCTACTGATATTTTAAGTAATTTATAATATTTTATCAGTAAGAAAAAGTTGTTTAACTCAGACTTCAGTTGTGAGCTCCTCGGCTTATGTGAAATTACCAAAATGCCCCTACGGTGCATAGTTTGGTTATAATTGATAAATTTCACATATATGCAATACCATACTGTTATAACTTGGTAAAATAAGTATTTTTACTGATTATATCAGACCTGTAACTCAGGTAAATACTTAAACTCTTTTATAACCTTTTAAATGACCAAACTACCCCTACGGGGCATAGTTTGTGTTTAAATTCGTTTCGGGCATAATAAAAGACATCTTACTGATGTCACAACATATTTGAGGCATATTAACTTAGGAAACCTGTAAATGGCTCTTACGAATACTCGTTACGCTTATTACGCGTTCGGTTCGGTTTATGTAACTAGTTTACATAAATTAGCCGAAACGGGTCAAACCTTATCGGTTTTGTCTCAAAATCCAGAATGTGTATAATATACCCATATTAAACAAGTATTCAAACTTGTCGGGTCTAAATCACATTCTATCCGGTCTTCGCTTAATCGTGCGTACGAACCGTATCTTTAAAACTAACCGGTCTAAGCTTAAGCTTAATTAAAGACCCGTTAGGATTCTAATAGGTTATTATAAACCTTCGTTCCAGATTAGGAGGACCAGTAAAAGCTACTTGCATTTGCTTATTGTGATTATTACTTTGCTCAGGTAAATACTT